>JAQFYZ010004340.1:0-11276 GCA_034695085.1 Cylindroiulus punctatus | reverse complement strand
TGCAGTGCAATTTTTGAAAAGGTGTTTGGAATCCTCCCATCACTACCTATTCAACGATGTAAGCACACTTTTCCTAGTACCAGCGGATTGAACGTTATTTTGAGAGGCCCAGATATCTGGTCCACCCTGTATACTGTATATCCATTCATTGCAACAGCAATTGATCGATTTTTCGACGTGGAATAAAAGTCCATGTTTTCTGATGTTCGAATCTCATCCATTGAAGTGAATGGGATTCGGGATGGATCACCATGCCATCTCTATAAACGTTTGACGTATCGCTATCAACGCTACATTTATCGCAAATTCGGACTCGATGCATATTTGCTAATTTCAAAGCATTTTATATAGCTATCCAGGCAAATTTACAACATCGAAACTTACTGCATGATTGGACCATGGAAATCCGCACCTTTCAGACCTGCAAAGATGGCTTTCCACACTTTTTGCTCAACATCGGTCTTTTTCTTTATTCTTTATGTCTCTCCAAAAGTGTTTTATTTCTCAAACAGTGGTTTTGAAAATCACCGAAAACTAAACTTACATGTATCTAATTAGACTAATTTGCGACTGAAGAAGATATGAAAAATTTAAAAAGGGCCAAGAATGGAACGTCTTAATTGGAACTTCTAGAACTTCGTATTCTAGAACTTCGCATTCTACGATACGTAGAACTCCTTGCCCTAATGGATGGAGCTTGCCCTTGCGCCATGTTTTTGGATGAAAAAATACAAATTTTTTCCAATTATTTGCGGATATGGGCCCCACATCGAAGTCAGGAAGTTCCAGCGGACATGAGCTTTTCAGCCGGACCCAACCAAGCTCGACAGTTTCGCTATTTGGCAACCGATCATGCATCATCGGTGCGAAATATGGAACGCGCAGAAATTCACGAAATTCACGAAAAACTTCTTCGCTTACAGCACCGTAACCTCCGGAGGTGTTTTCCAGACAACTCGGGGTGACGTGGTGGCCACGGGGCGCATCCAGGTACCAGCTCGATGAAATAACATCGTATAAAATTGGGATGAATTTGCAATTGCCGCTAACAGGGTCTAGGCTGGGGTGCAAAACGAAGCGGCAGCAGCGCCATCTGTCGGTGCCTGACGGCGTCCCTGGGCCATGTACCAACTGTAAGTACGTTGGCTTTGAAAAAGTCTTACAAACAAAAAGTTTGCAAAAGCGAAACGAGAAGAAGATGAGTTTTCGCCTCGGTGTTGTTGTTCAAATTGCGTTTTTATCGGCAAATCGACGACGCGCGCAAATTCAACTTCAAGGGACGCCGGCTGAGGGCCAAAAAAATGAAAATATTAAAAAGCAAACAGGTGGATAAGCGGTGGTCACGATAAAAATATTAGCTCAACCCCCTGAGAAATCTCTCCGGGCGACTCAGGAAGGTGCTCCAAGGTGTTGAAAAGCGACAGTAATATCGGCCGACTCGACCTTGAACCGTTCCATCAAGGTCACCCGAGTATATCTCGTAAACCTGTGCAGTTAGAGCAACGGGTCCAATTGGAAGGTTGTCGAGCATGACCAGATCAGTCAAGAAATAGGAAGCTTTCTGCCAGTTTATTAGTAAAGACCAGCACAATGTTTATCTGCACACTTTGCATCGGTGCCGAGTAGTGCATCGAACCAGGTATTCGAAATAAATCCACAGAAACGTTTCCGAGCCCTAAACGCACCGTTGTTAGACCAATTCCGTCCTGCTTCGCAACTTTCGTCTTGGACCCACTGTTCTAACATTAGTAGTTTACGAGTATGCATCTTGAACGCCCTTGATGGAACGGTTCAAGGTCACTTGACCATGCACTTTTGCACCAGGGGCAGTTCGGAAAATTCCTCGATGAAGAGCTGCTTCCCAGGTAAAATTTTTGAAAATTAGAAGCAAAAGTATGAGTTTTGTGGCACTTTGGAGTGTGATTTTTCAAGTAGCCTTAAACATTTTAGTGTTTTTTCAATTTGTTGAACTCAATGGGGAGAGGGTTATATATGAATGACATGAATGGTAACGTTTGCAGGGACCTATTTCTGTGACAGAATTTGCAAACAGCAAGAAGCGCCCATCAAAATTGTAACACCGAAACAAAAAAGTTTGAAAACCATTCAAAAGGGGTGAAGGACCTCTGGCAATGGTGCCCCCCTAGAAAGGGAGCCAGGGGCAATTGCCCGGCTTTGACTAGATGGGATTCAACTGATTGCAAAAACACCAAATTAGTGCAATTTGTGCCTGTATTTTTGCAATGCGTTTAAATCATTTTGAGCAAAATGCATTTTGTCTGGGACGTCCAAGATGAGGGTGGGGTGCACAAAAATCTTGCTACCATGGACCAGAGAAGGGTGAGGGGTTGACAAAAACCCTTAATGGTACTTGTCCATTAAGGGAACTACATATTATGTTAGGTTAGGTTAGGTTAGGTTAAGTTAGGTTAGGTTAGGGTAGGTATAAATGCTCAAAAACCTAACCAAACCTAACCTAACCTACCCTAACATAACAGGTAGTTCCCTTAATGGACAAGTACCCCCTTAATTAATGTGCACTTTTAGCTACTCATTACCCTCAACCCCTGTATGGTAGGGTGTCCATGTCACCGGGCGCAGCACGTGTGCCCGGCAGATGGCGCTGCGGTCCGCCGCCGGTGCTGCCCCCCAGCGGCCCGACCTTGGTCCTGGCGGCGCCGTCGCCTCCACGTGCGGCCGCCATTAAACCCGACCCGCGGTATATATAAGTCGAGGTGGTTGTTCATCACACACACGTTGTCTGATTTTCGTGTCTTTTTTGCAGTCGCTCCCGATGCTGCCCCCCCTCGACCGTCACGGTGGTTGAGTGTCTGTCGCGGCTGGCCTGGGCGGTCCTGCTCCTGTCGGCCCTGCAGGCGGCGGCCGGCGGCCCCCCGGGCCCGGGCCAGGCCGTGAGGGCGCGGCGCACCACGGACTTCGACTGGGACGACGAGTACAGTCGACAGGCCAGGAGCGCCAGGAAGAACCACAGCGGCATCGTCAGGAGGAGGAGACTCTACTGTCAGACAAAGTACACCCTGCAGATACTGGCCAACGGCAAGGTCAACGGGACCAGGAACCACAACAGCAAGTTTGGTGAGCAGCGCTTTACATTTGCCCCCCATTACCCCCCAGCGCCCTCTAGGTTAAGGCTTTTTCATAATCTGCGAATGTATGCGCGGTGGACAGTGAGGCTCTGGATAGAGTTGATGGCAGAAGTTGTAAGACGACACGAAGACAGTAGGCAGTGGATTTGGGAAGGAAAGGATAAAGGAGGAGTAAAAGTGAGATAGAAGAGATGATGAACGACAGATCTCATCCTTACTGTTTCTCTGAAGGAGTTGAGAAAGACAGTAAGGATGAGATCTGGCAAATGTATGAGATAGGTGCTAAGAGACAGTAAGAATATAGGTCAGGGAAAAGGAGATGTACAACTGGTAAAGTAGAGGAGCAGCACAAAGGGCTCAGTATAAAAGTACGGTATAAAAATTAGAGTATAAAATGCTGTAAGTTATCACTGTTGAGAAAGGATTGGATGAAGACAGTATTCCTACTGGTATACTAGTGGTGACTGTTAGTGATACTGTTTGTTCACTGTGGATTTGGGAAGGGAATGAAGGAAGAGATGGCCAGGAAGAATATAGACTGTAGAGCAAGATGGAAGACATTGAGATCATCATGATTCCCGATCCTCATCCGGAGAAAATCCATCTTTTTTATGATTTACGGATCGAGAAAGTACAAGTAGGCAATATAACTTACATGTAGAAGTGGTAGCAAACTTTATTCACGGTCAATTTGTTGTTACAATCCGCACAACGTTTACAATCCGTGAATAAAGTTTGCTACCAGCAGTTCATAATGCCGGTCACTGTCCCGAAGATTGATTTTTTTACATGTAGAAGGTTTGGTTGGCGAAGTAAGTTGACAGACGATAGGTGGTAGGAGAGATCAGGAGACAGTCAGAATATACTGAAATCAGGGGATTGATGGGGTAGAAGACGGTAAAAAATTAATTTCTTAGAATGCAAAAGAGCAATTGATGTAATAAGTCGACGTACAGAAGTAATTGATTTGGGAAGGGTAGGACATTGAGATGAGAAGAGGGACAGTGTAAACAAGGACAGACAGTTGCAGTTCGACAGTTGCAACAGAACTAGTTGGGGAAGCGATGAGGTGATGGTCCTGATGGAGGACAGTAAGAATGAAGCTGAGGACATTAGGGATGCAGGTTTACACGATGCATTCCAGCGAGCGATACGTGCCCCAAGATGTCGCCCGATTCCATTTCCCCAAATAGCAACGGGCATAGCGTCTAAGTGCTCCGATGAGCTCGACCCTTGACATTCCTGGCACGTCTCCTCGCGGGCCCGCAAAAGGTGTAAGAACGGGTCATAATGTGGGCAGAAGTAGGAGGGGGAGGGATGACCCCCCGGAGGCGCTGCCCAGTGTCCGGCCCGGGCCAAAGGTGTGCCGCCTGACAGGTTACGGGACAAAAGCGCGCCGCCCTCCATTCAGCGACCACGACCAGCTGGACACACCGGTCAAGGCGGACTGACCCCTAGGGTCCTCGCAAATATGCCAAGAATTAGCGGAACGAAAGGTGACTACGTTACAATAACAAGCAGAAAAAAAGGCATTAAGAGGGGGAGGGGGGAGGGCAGGACCCGTTAATGGGGAGCCCAAAATATTTGGGCGAAAAAGGCGTGGATCGACTCAGGTGTCACCAACTCCCATTACTCACCCCCTGAAATGCGTCCACTGTCCACGTGTGGCCCGGCTCGTCCATCAACGGCGCCCCCTGGGGGCAATTCCTGCGACGAGGAAATAAAAATCAGCCAAATGCGTCTCTCAGACACCTCAAGACGCACGTTCGGGGGCGGGGCTCGTGATGCACGAGGTTTTTGTTCCCATGGGCCAGGTGCCCAATGTGAATGGGCATGGGCCCATTGCTGCATTCAGTTGGGGCATATTGGTTAGCAATAAAAATATTTATGTTTGAGAATGGGTCGTGCTCCAAATGCACTTTAAGTCGGCCCTTAATCCCCTTATATAGGATACCGGGGACCCAGTGAACACTCGGCGAGCGCTTAGTGAAATCTTACCCCGCTGAGTTTAGCAACGCAAAGCAGAGCGTGGTGTCGTCTGCTAGGGGAAAGCCATTTTTGACGACTGCTTGGCAAAAGCGTTCTGCGTAGAATGCTAACTTTGCGCTGAGTTTAACAACGCACGTTTCGCTCTGCAACTGTGTCAAACTACACATTTGCTCGAATGGCTACCTATAGCTGCTGAGTTTTACAATGGCCCTATGGCATTGCCCATTAGTGCTTCAATTCAATTCAACTCAATATCCTACAATCAGCAATTGAATACCGGCCACGTGGCCCCAACACGCAAACCTTAACAACTTTACTAACCAGCGCCATCTTTCTTGTTTTTTTTCAGCTGTTTTGGATTTCATGCCCGTCAGTCGGGACATTCTGTACATCAAGGGGGTGTCGTCCGGCCTCTACCTTTGCATGACCATCCACGGACGCCTCTACGGTTCAGCCGTAAGTAACATCTATTTTCATTTCTGTTTTATAAACGGCTCAAGTCCACCATCTTGTCACGCCAGCGCCCCCTGGGTTGTCACACGTCCGCGAAAGCAAGTCCGGTCAATAGATGCGTTTACATCACCAACTTCGATGCTCAGCGGGGACCCTAGACTACGTGGTTAGGAAATCCTTATGACGGTTAGGATTTGCTATACTACGTGGTTAGGAAATCCTTATGACGGTTGGGATTTGCTAGACTACATTGTTAGTAAATCTTTATGACGGTTGGGATTTGCTAGACTACGTGGTTAGGAAATCCGTATGACGGTTGGGATTTGCTAGACTGCGTGGTTAGGAAATCCTTATAACGGTTAGGATTTGCTAGACTATGTCAGTCTATGTGGTTAGGAAATCCTCATAACAGTTGGGATTTGCCAGACTACATGGAAACTTGCATTGGGACTTGCAACGGTACCAAGATACGGACACTCCTTCAAACACTGTGGCAATGCACGCGCCGCTCGCACACAGCGCCCCCAGTGGCACCGCCGAGCCCGATTCAACCTGACCTAATCTAACTTAACCTAACCTGCATTTTTCTCTCTTCACACGAACCATAGGTGAAAAACTTCGACAACTGCTCGATCGTGGTGAACGACGTGGACAACTACTTCACGTACCACATGTTCAAGCAGTCGTCGCCCCGCCAGCGGTGGTTCATCTCCATCTCGAAGAACGGCCGCGCGAGGCGCCGCAAGGCGTTCAAGGCCCGGAACCGGCCCAAAGCCACGCGGTTCCTCACGGAACTGCCGGCCTACAACCCGATGCCCAACTTCCGCGAGCAGACGACCAACCGCAAGAACCGCAGAAAGTACCACCCGCTCAGGCACAGCCACCAGCCGCAGCGCAGTGTTTGAGAGACAGACAGCGCCATCGGTGGCCGACGCGCAAACTGCGCTCTCATCTTAAGTTATTGCAACGGCGACGGCCGCTGCCTGCATGGTTAGGACGTTTCCCCCCACTAACGGTTGGGATGTCGGACGCTGGACTGGAGTCGCCTCGAAACACAAATAGTTCCTAAAAATAACGTCGTCGCAACTTAAAATCCAACATGGCGTCCAGAAGACAGAAAAATGAGCGAATGCGGAGTGTCGTCTTTCGCCATGAGTAAGCGCGACACTCCAAACATGCCGAGGCCAGCATCGATCGCAGCGCCACCAGACTTCTGGAATACGTTTTCCAACTGGAGTGTCGCTCGACTGGAGACAGAACCCGCGACACATCACCCGCTCACCGACAGCTTCGCATCATGTGAAAATGGCCATAGATGGCGCTGCGTACATGTAGCATCGAAGCCAATCTACGGCATTCCTAAGTTTATTTCAAATAAATTTTGATGCTTTCGTAAAGCGAGAACCGGAATAACGAAACACGAAGGGTGTTTCGATACTCGCAAAATTATTTTTAAAAAATTAGAAATTTTTTAATTTTTTCATAAAATTTTATACACGATGTAGTTAAAAGTTTTAGAATTTTTGAAAATTAAAATGTTTAAATCATCCGCTTAAAGATCAAACACATAAGCTTTTCGAGGATGCCAACATCAGCTTTGCTAGTGCTCCACTCCAAGATACAGCTGACAGCTAGCGCCATCTGTGGCCACGTGCCAAAAGTGAGGATAGGAACAGCCAAAATCTTATCCTGGACGTTCGTATTTAAAATTAATCGCACTAAACCGGTCCCGAGTATACTTTTCGATTAATTGGAGCCCCTTCCTCGCCGCCCCCAGTGCGAAACACAGGTGGCGCCACCGGAAGCCCCCGCAGCGCCACCTGGGCTCGGCGAGTGCACCTATAGAAATATTTATTCTGTAAATAGCGTCTTTTTGTTTTCTACAGAAAAACAGAAGAACAACAAAAGGAAGTTTGAAGTGTCTTGTGATATATATTTTACTACGAAAATGAACGAACGGCCCTTGCGCACACCTATGACGTCATAATGTCACCTTAGAAGCTAAAGGTCCCGAATTGATAAATTTTCATTATTAATTTATGGCGAATAACAAACTATCAAAATTGCAAATGGTCACCCAACAGAAAAGAAGATAAAAAAAATTTGTAAAAATTTTGGGATCATGCAGGCGACATTACAACATTGTAACAACAAAAAATGCATGAAATGACGTCATACATGTAGGTGGCGCCCTCTAGTGACGCCCCTAGAGTTGGGGGCCTTCGTTCCATTTTCCTTCTCGTGATTGTGTGTACATAATTCGCGTTCTGTGGACAGTTTATTAATATTATTATTAATTATTATACATAAATCCGTGTTCCATTCAACTATTAATTGCGCTTTTTATATATATTACGCCGTGCAGCGAAAGCCATTACGAGGCTATGGAACGCCCCTTAGCTGGGGCCTTCTGTATAGTAATGAACGATAAGGGCCCAGGCCCCTGAAGCCCTTTTATACGTATACACTCGCCATGGCAGCAACAGGGTTCTCAGCCCCCCCGAAACGAGCATAGATGGCGCCACCGATGAACGAACCTTAGGTCCCCAGCCACGTTTTTATGGCCCTTTTCAGGATGTTCTCATGGCGCGTTCATGTTGACACCCCCTTTGTATCGCCCCCTCCCCACTAGTGTTTCACATTGGCCTGTTTTCGTTGAAAATGAAACGATTTTTAAATATACACAATTCGTCATTGTCACTTCTTTTTTGCCATTAGCTGCATTCCGCTGCGTTTGGGACCCTAGGGCCCTAGGCTGCGGTCCGAGAGGAATCCTAGCCTCGAGGCAGGCTCAAGAGACCTTTGTGCCCTTCTTGGAACACTCTTTATGGGGCCAGTCATTTCTCACCTTTCGTCGTAGTGGGGCACCCTGTACGGCGGATCATAATCGCCGATTAAGTTCAAGAAAAGAACGGTAATTTATCGTGAAAATGGGCCTGATGGGCTGCGATATCAGCTTGCATTAAATGACAACTTCAAAATTTGTTTGACACTGAAGCATCACCTGTTTTTACTAAGATGTTACTTGTGCAAAGGCCTTTTTGTTTATCAAAAATAGGAATAAATTTGGTAATGTATATCACCCCATTTGAATAATAAAATAAATACAGGTATGTAAAAGTGTAAAAGCTCCAAAATGGATTACATAATGTCATCTTATACCATATAATTTTTCGCAAAAATAAAGTGTATACATTTTCCATAGTTTCGAATTTGTTTTGTAATTAGGTAATATTTATTTTTGCGAAAAATTATACGGTATAAAATGACAATACGAGTGCTCTATTATGGTCGAAGCAAGACAAAAAATGACGTTTTTTATGGACATGTATTAAAAGTTGTACAGTAGAGCCTCGATTATCCGGACATATAAGTTGTAGCATATAATGCACATCGCAACACATTAACATGCATTGTTCCAACATGTTCAACATTGTTTTTAACATTTTTCTACCTTTGCTGTATGTATGAATGTTGTGTTTTCCCTTCTCATTGAAATTTACGTAAACATTCATGCCAACATGAGTGTTTTTTTAAAATGAAATTCGATTATCCGGACCACCCTGACAGCAACTAGTTCGGATAATCGAGGCTTTACTTTACTAAATTTGAAAAATTATCTAAAAATGACCTCAATTTGCTACCTGGGTTAGGACACGGGGTCTGGCAGTCACCACTTCCGGTTGACCCCGTCAGTTTAAAATAAGCGTGAATCCGCTTGACCTTTAACGGTTCACGGCCGTGTTACGAAGATGGCGACTATAGTGCCCCCTGGGGTGTCTTTTTTTTGTTCGACAATGGGCCAGGCTCCCCATTGTGCCCCTGGGGGTCGTCGGGGGCTTATCCTTTGGCGGAAGGGCCCCCCGTGGACGACTCGGACCCATCTATAAAAGTGTCTCTATTAAAAGCCCCCCCATTCCAGGCACAAAGCCAGCAAAGGGCAGCTGCTGGCAGGAGCCAATTGACGAGAAACGCCCTTTGTGCCCTTAGCCCCCTTGGACCCCCGAAAGCGGCAGTGAAATTGGCGGAAAATTCAATGAAAATGTCGCCGTTTTGGACAATGGGTCATTGGGGCGCGGCTATTTTTAAATTGTTACGGTTAGCACCCGGAAGGGACAGGGGCCTCAAGATGGCCCTCCAGGGGCACACATTTCAAAATCAACACGTTGGGATGACGTAACGTTCAAACATTACCCGACTCAAGTACGAACTTGAGTTCGACGACACCCTGTATTAAAACTTTGCGATGCAGGGTGTTCATGATTAGCCTAATTATAATTCATCCTGTAAGACTAATTGCATGACACCCTGTATTAAAAACGTTTATGGTAAAAATGCTTTAATCCGAGGTATCTCCTAAATGCTGCTTGAATCTGATTTCATGATGTCAAAATTTGACTTCAATAAACTTCATCGTTAGACTTCATCTCCTAAATGCTACTTGAATTTGACTTCATGATGTCAAAATTAAACTTCATTAAATTTTGACATCATCACTTATACGTGTAATTCACCCTCAGGGATGACACCCTGTACTACTACTCACGTCTAAATACACGGTGTCTCCTAAATCTTATTCGGATATTACATCATTATTTATACCAATAAGTATAATGGATGAATGACACGCGTAAATAATGATGTGAAAGCCAAAGAAATTTAGGAGACACCCTGTATTAACACGTATTTAGCGCAGGGTGTCATATACTACAGTAGATATCATCAAAGGATGAATAATGTTTTACATGACACCCTGCATTAAACACATCTTAATACAGCTAATCTTACGTTTGTATCAAATTTTCGGCTGCACATTCTTCGAAAACGTTAAGGGGACACCCTGTATTGAAGCTTTCAGTACAGGGTGTCCTCTAAATGCTGCTTGAAATTTTAAAATGCAAATATTGCGATTTCCCAGCAGCTCCATACCACGAGTAAACTCTGCAATGGTAGATCGTGCTCGAGGCCGATCTCGAGACAAGTCTCGAGTACGATCAGGGTTAGTTCGGGCGCCTGACACCGCAGGAATTCCGCAGGTGGGGCCCATGACGCGCGATGAAAGGGCCAGGGGTCGTGACCCCCGGGGCCGCAAGAGTCAAGCCATGAATGGGCGGCTGGCCCCCCCGGGGTCAAAGGACATGTGGCGCAACTGCCGTCGCATTCAAAGGGATGAAAGCGCGATGCATCTGGCGAGGGGTGGGGGAGGGTCAGGGGTTAAGGCCTAATCCCCTAGATTAGCCTTCTTTGTGCCCAATGGGGTGGGCAGGCCCAGTGTGTTACGAACGTTTAGTTAATGGACCAGTCGCACCAAACACCCGGTTAAAAGTTAATCGCCCTTCAAAGAGACTGCGCGGATTAAGTCAGCGTCTAATCCGAGTTTAATCGACCGTTAAGCTTGCACGAGCGCGATGGCGTGATCATTGTGCACGTTGATAATGTGTCGAAACCTGCACACGGCCCCATCTGGCCATATCTGATGACAATATCAACATGATCATGCGGGTCAGTTCAGGAAAGTTAAGGGGACACCCTGTATCAGGCTCTGCAGTACAGCGTGTCCCCAAAAACTTTCACCAATTTTGAAGCCAAGGCAACGACCATTGCGTCCAATAGACGTTCAAATAATTTTAATAATAACAAATTTAAATAGCGTCCAATTGAGATCAAAATTTAGTTAGTAAAATATTGGATTTATTAATAATCACAAATTTTAATAACGTCCAATTG
>JAQFYZ010004339.1:0-11279 GCA_034695085.1 Cylindroiulus punctatus | reverse complement strand
AGGAGTTATAAAGGAATGAGCGTCGATTAACCGTTTTCGGTTCTGTCATTGTAACTCGAAAACTACTTGAGATAGAATACTACCTGGCGAAATTCAAGTTTGGCGAATCTGAGCCTGACGTCAACCCTACAGAGTGTCGCAATTAATTTTTTTCATTTATGAATACTGTGTAAAAATTTTTTGTTGAAGAAATATTTTCAAAAAGGTCATCATTTTTTGAAACAAATATTGCCACAAGTTTACAAGTTGTACCACCTTATACAATTGTATGATGTAATATTATTACATCATACAATTATTGGAAATTATTAAGGAATTATTAAGCAATTATTAAGGAATATTATTGACACATTATTAAATTGTCAATTTTTGAAACAGAAATTGTCAATTTTTCAAACATAAATTGCCAATTTTTGCAACATAATTTGTCAATTTTTGAGACATAAATTGTCAATTTTTCAAACATAAATTGTCAACTTTTCGGACATGAATTGCTAACTTTTGAGACATAAATTGTCAACTTTTGAGACATAAATTGTCAACTTTTGAGACATAAATTGTCAACTTTTGAGTCATAAATTGTCAACTATTGAAACATAAATTGTCAACTTTTGAAACATAAATTGTCAACTATTGAAACATTAATTGTCAACTATTGAAACATTAATTGTCAACTTTTAAAACATAAATTGTCAACTTTTGAGACATAAATTGTCAACTATTGAAACATAAATTGTCAATTTTTCAAACATAAATTATCAACTTTTGAGACATAAATTATCACAATTCTTGTTGTTGACCCGCACATTTTGGCACGTCAGTGCATTGTACAATTGTAAAAGTTATGATTTCAATGCTAAAAAAGTCATTGCACAAACTTTTTGAACACATCTTCCCATCATGTGTGTGCATTTTTTGTATTTGCAAGATTCAGTCATTAGACGCGTTGTCGGGCAACACGTTTTATTTAAGCAATCAATAAAACGTTGCTGAACAGCAAATGCAAGAAGAAGAAGAAGAAGCAAAGCAAAAAAAATCAGCTTCAAATGAAATGTGCAGTCAGGCCTAATCCAATTTCATCGCTAAATGGGTTTTTGGATGAAATTGCACATTTGCTGTCAACACCGTGGCATGGGATTAGTGGTGCGAAGACACATTCCTGCACAAATGGGATTGGACCCAAAGGACCCAGGCCCAAAATCACTGAATATCTGCAAATAATTTCCCAAAATACGAAAATGGGAGGTGGGAGGAATTGCATTATCCATTAAATTCATTTCATGCAAGTTAAGCTGTTTTTCAATTATATCATGTGGGTGCATAAGGGGGTGGTGGTGCATCCCACCCCCTTATAAAAAACAAACCAAAATGAACATGGGGAAACATCCCCTTCCCAAACTGGAGAAGAAAATTAGATTCCCAAACGTCAAATTTGCTCGTTTAATGAAAATTTCAATCGCTGCTTTCATTTTGATTGACTTTCCCTTCCCAATACATATAATGTACTGTCCAATTAACTATTCCTACAGGTAGTGATAGAATAGGTAGGGATAGAATAGTACGAGTCACGTGTCATGTCACTTTTTGAAAAATATGACTTCAACTTTTTTGTCATGAAAATGAGAAATTGTGGATTGGACATGTGTGTATACCATTAATGATCAATTATATAATTTTTATATTATATTGTATTATACTTAATAACATCATCTTTGTTATCTCAATGGTGATTTTAACATAACTTTAATCAATGATATGTTTGATGTAAATGTTCAATCAATGACTTTTTGACATAGAAGTTGATTGAATATTATATGATTTTGTATTTTATTTTGTTAAATTTAATTGCAATATCTTTATCTCATTGACTTTTTGTAACAAATGATATGTTTAATGTAAATGTTCAATCAACGACTTTTTGACCTGATAGTTAATTGAATTATTATATGATTTTGTTTTATTTTGTTAAATTTAATTACAATATCTTTATTATCTCAATGACATTTTGTAACGTTTAAGTTTATTCAATGATATGTTTAATGTAAATGTTTAATCAATGACTTTTTTTACATGAAAATTAATTGAATGTTATATGATTTTATATTTTATTTCGTTAAATTTAATTACAATATCTTCATAATCTCATTGACTTTTTGTAACAAATGTTGATTCAATGACTTTTTGTACCAAATGGTGATTCAATGACTTTTTGTAACAATTGTTTGTTCAATGACTTTTTGTAACAAATTTTCATTCAATGATATGTTTAATGTAAATGTTCAATCAATTACTTTTTTGACATAAGGTTGATTGAATATTATATGATTTTATATTTTATTTTGTTAAATTTAATTACATTATCTTTATAATATTATCGACTTTTTGTAGCATAAAATGTATTCAACGATATGTTTAATGGAAATGTTCAATCAATGACTATTTTGACATGATGTTTTTATATTTTATTTTGTTAAATTTAATTACATTATCTTTATAATATTATTGACTTTTTGTAACATAAAATGTATTCAACGATACGTTTAATGTAAATGTTCAATCAATATGATTTTATATTTTATTTTGTTAAATTTAATTACATTATCTTTATAATATTATTGACTTTTTGTAACATAATATTTATTCAATGATATGTTTGATGTAAATGTTCCATCAATGACTTTTTGGCATGAAAGTTGATTGAAATATTATATGATTTTGTATTTTATTTTGTTAAATTTAATAACTATCTTCATTATCTCATTGTCTTTTTGTAACAAATAATGTTTAATGTAAATATTCAATCAATGACTTTTTCAACATAAAAGTTGATTGAATAACATTTTATATTTTATTTTGTTAAATTTATTACATTATCTGTGTAACCTGATTGACTTCTTAACATAAAAGTTGATTCAACCATAATGTTACTAATTTCTAAACCAGTTCAGGACAAATGCAAAACGGTGCAAGTGCCTTTTGAGCAGTTGCGCCATCTATCAGCCCTGGTGCACAAAAGCTCCGTCTTTGCAACGTCCAGTTCATTGAAATGTCACATGGGGATAAATTTAATATAAAGGAAGGTTGAGGGGAGTTAGGGGGTTAAGGGGTTTGGGGGTCAGGGGGTTGGGGTCAGGCGTTTGACCGCGAAAATGAGATGTTCGAGTGATTAATGCCGAATTTTGCACAAAGACATGCACGGAGAATTAAACATCATATTATCATCTCACATGAAAGGGCTTTGGGGACCAAGGGCCCATTAATTGAGAGGAAGCCACACAGGGGGCGCTGCCACCCTCACTCAACCCCCTGGTGGCACTTACGCATGTTAGAATGTGTTTAACAACCACTTTTATCCAGACTTTTATTTTGCTTGGTAATTACATGACGATTTAAGGTAACTTGCAAACATGACCTATTTCTTATTTTTATGTTAAATTTTTATGTTAAATTTTTGTGTTAAATTTCAAATTTTATAACTTCAATTTTTAGCTTCACCAATTATGATCAATACAACAGTTTTGATTTTTGGAATTCAAACTTTTAACAATCGAAATTATACACTTTTGTCAAATTCAGTCTAAATATTCTGAATATTGGTAAATGATTCGTTAAGAACGTTAAAACAGAACCCTTTGAATAGGAATAAAATTAGTAATTTAATTATACTAAATAAAAATTAACTGAAGGTACTTACTAACACTTTACTTGTTCAGTCACAGTATCGAATTAGTTAATTTTAAGTTAGTAATTGTTTTAACTGCGACTAAGGACACCAGTATGTGTAAAAATTTACGTAATTGTATATTTCGCATTTTGTATATTTTAATATTTATTTGTATATTTTGTACGTTTTATATATGTTGTCAAGACATTGTATATTTTGCCTTAAAAATCATGTGTATTTTAATATTTATTTGTATATTTTGTACATTTTATATATGTTGTCACGACATTGTACATTTTGCCTTAAAAATTATGTGTATTTTAATATTTATTTGTATATTTTGTACATTTTATATCTGTTGTCACGACATTGTATATTTTTCCTTAAAAATCATGTGTATTTTAATACTTATTTGTATATTGTGTACATTTTATATATGTTGTGAAGACATTGTATATTTTGCCTTAAAAATAATGTATATTTTGAAGACCTTTAATGTATGAAAAATTAAGGCTATCCCTGTTGCTTATGCAGTAGTTAACACCAGTGTTAAATTTGTCGTATAACACTTTTAATTCAATAGGATCTATGTGCCAAATATGTATTTTTGTGAGCCAATCGACAAAATGGTGCAACACGTAACATTATTAATATGGTTTTAATGGAGCATGGCGGATGCATTTTTGTGAAATAATTATATTTATCATTTCGTGGCACTTAAGCCCCTTTCGAGGTTCAACTCCATGATGCAACTGTTAATTTTGAGTTAAATCCAACTGTTAGTATATGCGCGGTGCCATTTTGAAGCTGCAAGAGTCCCAAGATGGCCGCCAATGTCCCCCCAAACGCGGTTATTTATGAGGGGGTCCCCCTCCCGAAAGGGGGTATTTATCACAGTCAAAGTGCAACAATGAAGTCGCAAAATGGGATGAGCGGCTATATTTCTAATTGAACATCTTTCAATAAAGCCTGACAATGGAGCGTCATGACAACAGCAGTTTCCCAAAATTGCACCCCGCCATTTTGGGGCGCTTTTTTGTGCTTTGTGCCCGCCAGGGGGATCAAGGTTAGGAAGGGGATTAAGGAGACCACATCAGGGTATGAATAGGCAAGTATCATGGCCATTATCAGCTGTGAAAATGTAAGGTTGACCCCCTGCTGGGACCACCCAAACTCAGGCACTGCTCTAATGGCCGACACACAAAGGACCATCAATGGATGTTTCGATTTGCTAAACAAGTTACATCCTTGTTGGACCACAATGAATTGGACGTCATGGGGCCTGAAAGGGAAAACGAAAATGGGGAGAAAATATGTGCCACAGGGAGCTGGGAATGGGCACCCATTGGCCCACTGGCCATTTGGCCCTTGGATGCAACACCACCCATGGGCCAATTGGAAGAAAGTAAGTTTTTGCACTTTTTAATACTTGTTTCATTACTTGTTTCATTCAGGGAAATCACTGCAAATGTGATTAATTCGGGATAATTGTGTTTTGTGTCTATCAATGGGGTAGGCCTAAATGGTGGATTTTCAAATGGGATCGATGCTGAAAAGTGGCCTGTCTGGTGTAATCCACTCAGAAAATCAAATTTGAAATGTGATTAATTCAGAAAAAATACTTTTCAAGGGTTATCAATTCAGAAAATGCATTTTCTGGTATAATTGATGCTGAAAAGTGAACTATTCAATGTAATACAGCTGTATTTCATTTAGGAAAATGACTGCAAATGTGAGTAATTGTTGATAATTGTGTTTTGTGCTTATAAATGTGGTAAATGGTAAATTTTCAAATGGGATCAATGCAGAAAAGTGGCCTGTCTAGTGTAATCCATTCAGAAAATCAAATTTGAAATGTGATTAATTCAGAAAAAGTACTTGTCAAGGGTTATCAATTCAGAAAATATTGATGCTGAAAGGTGAACTATTCAATGTAATACTTACAGCTGTATTTCATTTAGGAAAATGACTGCAAATGTGATTAATTGTTGATAATTGTGTTTTGTGCTGATAAATGTGGTAAATGGTGAATTTTCAAATGGAATCAATGCAGAAAAGTGGCCTGTCTGGTGTAATCCATTCGGAAAATCAAATTTAAAATGTGAATGATTCAGAAAAAATACTTTTCAAGGGTTATCAATTTAGAAAATGCATTTTATGGTGTAATTGATGCTGAAAAGTGAATTAATAAATGTAATTAATTAAGAAAATTGAATTTTTAAGTGTAATCAGTTCAGGAAATCAACTTTCTGGTGTGACTGGTACTAAAAAGTGAATTATTTAAATGTAATCAATTAAGACATTGATTTTCAAACGTATTTTATTGAAATACAGTAATAATCACTGATTTCAATTCACTGATCATTCATAAACATGAATGAAAATATGGTATGTTGATAGATGTGATATCGATTACATACAATGTGGAAAGTGGACTTTTAAATAGGATTGATCCAGAAAAATGGCCTGTCAGGTATAATTCATTAAGAAAAATCATATTTAAATGTAAGCAATTTAGAAAAATGTATTTTTAAACAAAAAACATCTGAACAGTGCATTTTCTAATGCAGTCCATTCAGAAAAATGTATTTCCAAACACAAAAACATGTGAAAGTGCATTTTCTAATGCAATCCATTCAGAAAAATGTATTTTCAAACAAAACATATCTGAACAGTGCATTTTCTAATGCAATCCATTCAGAAAAATGTATTTTAAAACACAAAAACATCTGAAAAATGAATTTTCTAATGCAATCCATTCAGAAAAATGTATTTCCAAACACAAAAACATCTGAAAGTGCATTTTCTAATGCAATCCATTCAGAAAAAAAAATATTTTCAATCAAAACACATCTGAACAGTGCATTTTCTAACGCAATCCATTCAGAGAAATGTATTTTCAAACACAAAAACATTTGAAAAGTATATTTTCTATAGCAATCCATTCAGAAAAATGTATTTTCAAACACAAAACATCTGAAAAGTGTATTTTTCAATGCAATCCATTCAGAGAAGTGTATTTTCAAACAGAAAAACATTTGAACAGTGCATTTTCTGATGCAATCCATTCATAAAAATGTATTTCAAACACAAAAACATCTGAAAAGTGTATTTTCCAAAGCAATCCATTCAGAAAAGTATATTTTCAGCTGCATTCCATTCAGGAAAATGCATTCTCAGTCATGTCCAACTCAAAAAATATATTTTTGAACATGTGCAGTTAGTTCAAAGGTGCATTTTCCAATGCAGTGCACTAGAATGCACTAATGCCATCCTATTTGTGAATGTTCCAAAAGTGCCAAAAGTGCCCCCCTACATAAGTAATGTCCAATCTGGTCGTTCCAATTGAGCACATTTTTGTCACCTCATTGGCACACATTTTCATATAGGAGTCCCATTTGGTGGATTCGTCATTAGCACATGAAAGCAGAGTCCGTTACGTCTCTTTCTGTGGGACGGTGCCCCTAATCCGTAAATCAGCCCTTTGCCCCATTGAGGGGCCCCTTCCTTTTATCTCGTCCTAAAACTCATCCTTTTCATCGCTAAACGTAATAAATGTCTTCTTGCCATTCACAACATTTCGATTCGAGCCACTGAAGCTTAGCTTTTGAGCCACAGGCCCTTATTCAGAATGTGCACAATGGGCCCTTTTGCATGGGGCGCCCTCGTCAACGGTCACGTTTATATTAAGCCCCTTCCCAATATGCTAATGAGCGTGACGTGTTCACTTAGCACGAATTTAGACCACCTGGCTACACAAAAATCACTTCACCAAACACCATTGTCGGAACATTTTAGTGGCTTGTGGCCTTTTTGAGATTTTCAGTTTTTTTGTAATTTTTGCAATTTTTGCCATTTTTTGTCAATTTGAATCGATGTGGTCGTTTTTATTTGAAACTATTGCATCACTTGGTGGTTTTGAAATGTTAAGCATTTTTTGCACTATTTCCCATTTTTCACTGTTGTATATTTTTGCATTATTTCCCATTTTTCACTTTTTTATATTTTTGAACTATTTCCCATTTTTCCCTGTTCTATATTTTTGCATTATTTCCTATTTCTTACTATGTTTCTGCATTATTTCCCATTTTTCCCTGTGTTTTATATTTTTGCATTATTTCCTATTTTTCACTGTTTTATATTTTTGCATTATTTCCCATTTCCCCTGTGTTTTATGTATTTGCATTATTTCCTATTTTTCACTGTTGTATATTTTTGCATTATTTCCTATTTTTCACAGTTGCATATTTTTGCACAATTTCCCATGTTACCCTGTGTTTTATATTTTTGCATTATTTCCCATTTTTCACTGTGTTATATATTTATGCATTATTTCCCAGTTTTACTTTGATTTATATTTATGTACTATTTTTATTTGTCACTGTTTTATATTTTATATTTTTGCTTTATTTTCCATTTTTCACTCCTTTATATTTTTGCACTATTTCCTATTTGTAATGTGTTTTATATTTTTGCATTATTTCCCATTTTTCACTGTTGTATATTTTTGCATTATTTCCTATTTTCACTGTTTTATATTTTCGCATTATTTCCCATTTGTTTTCACTATGTTTTAGATTTTTGTATTATTTCCGATTTTTCATGCACTGTGTTGTATAGTTTTACACTTTTTCCCCATTTTTCACTGTGTTATATATTTTTGCGTAATTTCCTATATGTCACTGTTGTGTATTTTTGCATTATTTCCCCAAAACAAAAACATTTAGTTGTTTTTACTATTTTACCGTTTTTTGCCAATCCTGTCATTTTCGGACATCTTTGCCAATTTCTTGATTTTGTGATGTCTACTAATTTTTACTGTATTTTCTAATATTTTCCATTTTTGCCTTTTTTTCCATTATTCATTTTTTCTCCAATTTCATGGTTTCTATTCTATTTTAGCCTTATCACGTTTGAGATTTTGACTTTTTTTTTCATTATCTGGCAATTTTTGTCAATTCGAACGGATGATGATGCCACACTATTTCCCAAATATTTTTGACAGATGGCGCCCCCCAGCGTTTCCGGCACATCGGATCCGCCACGGATCCCGTCTCTTCCCCACCGATGTTATTATCTGCCGCAAAAAAGGCGCGTGGGTGGGGGGTGGGTAAGGGCCCTTTGGGTCCCCCATGGAAATTAATGTTCCCACTTGTGCCTATCTCGCTTTTTGCAGGAGTTTCATCCCATGACACGCCAATTACCGGATGCGGATGAAGCGCCCTGGTGTGCCAAACGCTGATACTGAAATAAATGGCCGATGATGGAATAACGAGCGGATCCACGTGGATTAACGGACCATTTAACATATCCGCCATTTATATCTGGAAAAGCCAAAACAACCAGGGGCGACCAACGATTCGAGACGACCTGATAAGCACGTCCTCACAGCCATGGATCAAACACACACTGGATGGTTTGCCATTTTTTTCACTATTTTTCACTTTATTCACTCCACTCACTGAAACCTGTTTATAACGACCAGAAGAATCACAGATGGCAGGTGGTCGCCATTTTTGGGTTTTTGCCAGTTGCCATCATTTTCAGGAACGCCCCTTCCAGGTGAGTGGTGAATGATGAAATTTTCTTGAAAATTTAAGCAAAAGTTATTATATGTTCTGTGCACAGTTGTATTTTACCCCAAATTTTGTGAAAACATAGTGGACGATGGGTTTTAGTTACACTTAAATGTAAATGCAGCACAAATAAGTGAAATTTTCTTAGATATTATCAAAAGAAGCAATTTCTGAGCTCAGTTGTATTTTAAGTCCAAATACATTACAAAATTAGTGAAATTTTCATAGATTTGATCGAAACATACAATTGCTGTACACAGGTGTTTTAACCCAAAATGCATTACAAAATTAGTGAAATTTTTTTTTTAATTTTATCAAAACAAACAATTGCTGTATACAGTTGTTTTTCCCCAAAATACATTACAAAATTAGTGAAATTTTCTTAGATTTTATCAAAAGAAACAATTTCTGTACACAGTTATTTTAAACAAAAAAGCATTGCAAAATTAGTTAAATTTTCCTGAATGTTATCAAAATAAACAATTTCTGCCAACAGTTGTTTTTTCGCCAAATGCATTACAAACTTAGTGAAATTTTCTTAAATGTGTACAGAAATTGTTTTTTTGATAAATGAAAAGAAGCAATTTCTGTACACACATGTGTTTTAAGTGAAAATGAATTTCAAAATTAGTGAAATTTTCTTAATTATATCAAAAGAAAATTTCTGACCACAGTTGTTTTAACCCAAAATGCATTACAAAATTGGTGAATTTTTTTTGGACTTTATCAAAGAAACAATTTCTGTACACAGCTGAATTTCAATCCAAAATGCTTTACAAAAAACTGAAATTTTCTTTAATCCCCAATCAAGGAAATTTCTGTGCACAATTTTATTTTGACCCACATGTTGTGAAAACTAGAGTAAAAAACCCCCTTGCATCTTCCATCGTTTTGCCACCCCTAAGATTCTGACATAATACTTGAACGTCCCCTCTATCATATATACGAATTTCGATATTCTATGAAACGATGACCTAAAATGGTCGTGTAGTTTGATTTCTGTAGTCAAACTGCAAATTTCCTGCGTTTATAAATGTAAGAAAGTTCAAATTTGCCGCCAAACTGATTTGAGCTAACGCGGCAGCATCCCGCCAGGTGGTGCTAGCGTGCAGCGCGTGCATGACGTGCTGCCGGGAAGTTCGAAAAAAATCCCCAACTCGTTTATATTTTAGCCGAACTATTGTAATCTAAACAATGACAACTCGGTTAATATGAAGTTCAGCGTGTTTAACTTCCACGCAATTATTATTTCCAGCAAATCTATCGTCATTTTCAACTTTGTGCAGTTAACGTACGCATCTCGTCTGGACACGAGTGCAATTAGAAACTCCGAGCAGCGTCGTACGCTTGGATAGAACCTTCGTCATCAGAATGATCAGGAGTTAAGAGAATTTTGAATATAATAGGAATAACAAGTATATTCAGTGAATTTATGTAAATAATTAGTTTTGTGCTATTCCAGGTAGTTTTCCCTTTGTTTTGAAGCGATGGATTGTGGGAAATCCTGTGTTGCCAACCTTAACCCGACATCCACGTTTGTTCCCATCATCTGCAATTTCGCTCTAATGAAGATAATAAATCGGAATTAAGGTGTAGCGCGACGAAAATGGTAAACTCACCTCCCTTTTTACTGCTTTTATCGATTTTATTCATTAGTAGCCAAGTATATTCAGTGAATTTTTGCAAATATTTAGTTTTGTGTTATTCCAGGTAATTTTGCCTCCGTTTTGAAGCGGTGTATTGTGGGAAATTCGTACTGTGATGTCGTACTCGTTGATAGGACGGTCCAATTGTCCCCAATCAAATGGAATTGGACTATTTTGATTGTTATAAATTGGAATCAAGACTGATATTAACGAGTGAGTTGATCTCACCTCAAAAATTACCTTATTTATCCATTTCAACCATTAAATTCGTCGTATATTTAGCTAATTCTCATAAATTGATGATTTAGTAAACTTATAGGGATTCGTACAGTGATGTCGTGGTCATTCATAGGACGGTCCAATTGTCCCCATCAAATGGAATTGGACTATTTT
>JAQFYZ010004338.1:0-11279 GCA_034695085.1 Cylindroiulus punctatus | reverse complement strand
GGACTTTTAGGACTTTTATTTTTTTTTAGTACTTTTTTAGGACTTTTAGGACTTTTAGGACTTGGTCGCCACCCTGACTACAGTATATCGATATATCAAGTAAAATTTTGAGAAACAGGTCTGCAATACAACATGTTACAACAATCACTATTGGGTTTTATTGCATTGCAATTCCTAGTTATCGATTTCGGCAAAATACGTCTGCGTCAACTTTTCGTAAACCCCAGGGAGTTTGCTCGGGAGTCCACAAAAAAATTATCTATAATGACGGGAAATTGATCAAAGGACTGGTGAATTAGCAAAATCATGTCTGTGGACAACCGCCTGTCATCAAAGTGTGCTAGATATTGATGGTAAAAGTTGCCAGTGGGTAGTACAGAGGCACTTGCATAGCAGCGAATTAATTTTTTGGGGTGAGATGCATGTATTAATCCAACATAACATTTACGTCCTCATTTCTTTTGCTATCACCATGTACATGTACATGCATTTGGCCGCTTTGCTGTTAGTTAAGGCACGCGCAGTGCTCTCTTTTTATTGACATGCAAGTGCAATTCTATAGCGTCATAATGGAGAAATTTGAGATACCTGTGGATGGTAGAGTTAAGGCTAGTTTTCCATTAAAAGGTTCCACTGAATCGTTTTCCGACAGTGTGTTTCATTAATTTGAGTGTTTCTGCCTTCGTATGTTCGCAATATTTTCCCCTTTAGCTTTTTTATTGCTGGACAATCACATATGGGGATATAAGGTTACCTCTCTCTTCTATAACCGAACCTTCATCATTCAGCTAAATGCCGAAAAAGCAATTCTAATTTTTATCAGATCTTCCAGTACGGTGCTTCTCAAACTGGTGGACGCGACAGTTTAGGGTGCCATGACGCTCCTGCTAGAAAGTCGCGAAATATTTTAGTCTGTTAAAAAAATCTACTTATATTTTGTTACTTGAGTCATTGCGAAATTAATAAGTTATTGGCAATTCGCGTTCCATCCTCATTAAATTTGAAATTTTGAAATCACTTTGAAATTAATTTGTTTATTATATTTTAATATTGTAGGGCCATACAATCACACTACGTGCGTTGTACATGTACAGGGGTGACTAATACATGTATTACTAAAGAAATATTTTTTCTATATACATGTACTATAGACGTACCATACTCCATATATGCAAACACTAGTTACAGTTTCAACTCTGTAGTGCTTGTGCACATGTACAATGCAAGTACCTACCCTAACTGTTTGAAGTTATCCTGTTTGCACGTACATGTACGTGTATAACGTGTTTTTTTTTTTTTGTTTTTTTTGTTTGTTATGCTTTATTTGGCTTCCCCTAATACGGGCAATCACTGTCAGCCTAGGAGCGTTAGGAGAAGCTCGCCTCCAAATGCATCACAATGACCTTATTTAATACTAGAGGACCAACCCATACTTTAAATGGGCCCGGTCCTCTAGACTCGGCCAGGCACACAAACAATTAGGTTTCATTTCAAATGGCTGTACAGAAAATAAGCTTACAGGCCATTTATAAAGGTTGTTTCAACTTTAATGTTTAATTATATGACGTTTAATTGAAGTACATGTCAGGGACATACTTTGGCTCATGTGATAGATAAACTTATTGATAATTATCAATATTTCTAATACCTTTCTTTCATGTTTACTCTCTGCATCATGTTATGTTATTATTGATCAAAATATAATTCAAAACAATTTTTTAATATTCAAATTTGAAATGAACAATCTCAGCTAAACATTTTTCCATAAATGTTTTGAAAAGCAGACCGCCACGATCAGTTTCGTCGGATGGTTTTAAAATATTGTAACATCTTTCACATTCCAATATTTTAACGCCACGTGATGAGTCCTCCAAGTTCAGTGGGCGCGAAATCGGTCGTGGCGATGTACAGTAACTGCTTTTTCAAAAAAAAAAAACTGATGAAAAATTGTGTGGGTGAGATTGTTCACTGCAAGTTCTCATTTTACGAGCCATAGGGCGAGTGCCATATCGTGTTAATGACATGCGATATATTAATGATTTATACGAAAAGTTGTCTTTTTGTAATTTCAAGTGTGCAGGAAACTGTTTTAGCCAAAATTAAATCACAGCGTTGCGGAAAATGTATGTGTATTTAGCCCGTACAACACCTAATATTGGCTGTGGTTAAATCTCAGCATCACTGAGCCTCTATTTTCGTTTACTTCGCATTACTCTCATGGCCACATATTTTCCACTAGCTTTTTCATTATATAGTAGCGAAGAGATCCTAATGTCAGTTAATCTGTTAATGAAGCTATCACGACCACCATAAAAATGTCCAATGGCTTTGATAGGGTCTACGGGACTAGTTGAATGGTTCATCATAATGAAACGAGCTTTGTTACCTCATCTTTGTATTATAGCGGTCAGTGCACTCTGAATAAGAAGAGGAAATGATCTGCATGGCGTTCACATAAGATAAAGCCCACATCGATTGTATGAAGATGCCTTCTCTTTAGCACTACTGAAAGATAAGACAGTTTTCAAACCCAACGCGTAAGCTGATGAGACCGAGTAAACATGGGATTATTTGGAGTTTCTTTGGTTAAGAGTCAATCTATTTGAATTAAAAATTTCATTCAGGAATAGCCGGTCAAATAAATGTATTTCTTTATCAAACCAGTATAAACATATTCGGCTGTAATTACGTGTACATTGTTTTCTTAAACATGCTGTGTTTCACAGATTAGTTAAAAACGTTGAAAATGTACAAATTTACTCAACTGCGAAGGATCAGTCCCCCATTGTGCCCCATCCAATTTAATAATAAATGCATGTTTGATAACAGCCAGCGCAATACTTGAAAGCATCAAAAGGGCTACGATCGATGGTATCATTTCAAATCATCATATTTAGGTCATTCTCTCAAACGTGTATGTGGTCAGAAATATGAGCAACAGCTAGTGTGCAAAATATATTAATAGATTATCTTGCTTTCCTTTATTAACTCAGTGGTGCGGAATTAGTATACAAGATGGATTGTGGATATACCTGTAGGATTGTAATTATAAAATGAAATGATTTTATGCCCTTGCACTATAAACAATGGGATTACATGTCAATAGAAATACTCTCATGTATGTCATGCTTTGAAGTAGTCAGAAAGAAGCGATGCTTTTCAGGCTTTATTTTCAATGTTAATTCAAGATTTAACGTGTTTTTTCTTGGATTATGTGGATTATTTTGTGGTACAATTGCCAACGCAGTTGATGATGACCCTCCTATTAAAATACTGTAGGTAATATACAGAAACCATTTACATTACACGCCTCTTTTCGTAAGGTCAATAGACCGGTATACACTACATGATAATTTGTTTATCCAACGTAGGCGACTATGGCATTTGCTTTCAGGTCTAAACTCTAAATGATTATCTTCATCTTTCATCGGTTCATTTCATCCCATTGAAGGTCTGTCTATTACGTATACGTTAAACCTTTAGGCAAAGCAGATTAAGATCCGTACTACGTTTGTAAACAAGCACCTTTCTGATCAATCCACACATTCACCCGGTTGAAGAAAGTGGTGAATTAATCTGGTGGACTTAAGTAGATTTCGGCGTCTTAGAACCGCATTTTCACAAGTCCATCTTCCCACACGCCCCACACGCATTGTGAACGTCTTTGTCCGTCTCATGATCACCTAGCACTCATCGACTCACCATTGTACGAAATATACGAAGGACAGTCTAAAATGGCAGCCTCATTTCAAATTCCTGGCAAAATTGGACTTTATCTGCAGTGATTTGTTCAAAGAGCCTGCATAGTGTATAGTAACCTAAAATGAACGTCGCGCACCCATCTGCTTTTTTATACATCAACTTGATGGGTTTTATCTTGTCAACTTTTGAGGTAATCGACTTAACGTCTCTTCATTCTGCTACCGATTTCAATTCACTTGTAAATACGCTCGTAAAAGCAGTTGCATATGTTACAAGATATGTATTCGTCATGGACAAGAAATAAATTCTGATGTGGCATATATGGGCCATCGTGACCAGAAGAATATGTATCCATTCGGATTTTTCATCATGCATTAAAGAAGGCCAACGATGGATATCGCGACCCTCCAGAGGGAGTACAAAATGCTCTTACCAGAGTAAATTTTAATAAAAACGACATTTTCCAAGATCTAGCTTTTAGATGAATACATATACGAGTGCATTAAAGTAGATTACTTCATATAGCTTTCGTCAAGCTTGCAGTTCAGTTGCCAACCCTTGTACAGGGGTGCATGACAGTGTACGTACAGCATTAGTGGGGTTTAACAATAGGAAGCGAATATTCATGCCTTTTATTTATTATATAGACCTGATTTATCTACAGACAACTTTGGGGAATCGTGATGCAATAATGGTCTAGTATACTTGGGGCAACTAAATTTATATCGCATTATTTGGCTTATTACGAGAATAGCTTGTGTCTTGATTGACTCATTAGCTTTAAGTTCTCCTTGTTATCTAGTTTGAGGTATGTACTAAGTGTATTATGAACTTTTACGCGCAATCATGTACGTGTTGTCAGCTTTCTCGACATCTTAGATTTTTTCGATTTTCATTTACACCACATCCTTCCCTTTTACATAAACCCTTTCAAAACCCTTTGGAACTCTGTGATCGACTATAGCGTTAACTAATCTTCAATTCTTTAATAGAAGATTGAGAAAAGTAAGCTGCTTATTTTTATTTTATCTAAATTATATTTTAGTAGTTTAGTGCTAAGTAGTTTTTTACTCGGCACTAAACCACTGAAATATAATTTAGATTAATCTGATTATATCTTCGTTCCATTTTCACTTCATTAATTTCCACCCTCTGTAAGTTTATATTAGCTATAATTAGCTTCAGATTAATATAGCTATCATTAGCGTGACATGCTGGATGTAATTTCGACTCGTAGAATGAAGAACTTGGTACCTTTAACTTCAGCCAAGGTTAAAATTATTTTTTGAACATAATATTACACAGTTGAAGTATTTAATGCACTAAATTGTAAATGCAACGAGCATACACGGTTGTAGTTATATCATTCATTAAATAATTATGTATAATCTATCTTGAAAATGGTTAGTAAATACTTAAAATCACTCGAAAGAATATAAATGGAAACAATTAACCGAAATCTATACCATCTGCCGAATCTACGATGAACTTAATCAACTGAATTTATGTATACATAAACTTTGGAACCTTCGGGAAAACAATTATTTGATATCGTGATTTATTTTAAAGTTGTTGTGCACCAATTCACTGATATTCCTACAGCACAGCATCGTCATTCAAATGACGACATTGCAATCGAAATGAAATTGATGTTATAGTCTTCGTGTTGGATGGCATTTTCATTGAATGATTGACAATAAAATGGGAACCCAGTAGAACGAGGTAAACACCAAACGAAATTTTATATTTGTTCTTTATAAAACTCGTAAACCTTTACAAGAATCACTTAGCATTAGAAGTCGCGAACAGCTTGACGTATATAATGACGTCATTTCTTATTCAATAAACTGGCTGTAATATGATGGGTTTTCAATTTCATTCGAAGCCGGCCAGTATTGATAAAATGGTTATAATCTGGTTGCTTGATTGTTTATTTCATTCAAGTAGTTGAAGGCATATTGTCTTGTTGCAAAGGCCATTAATACCTTATTGTTGTTATACATCGGACTACTTTATAATCTCGTATACATGTAGTTTTGTGGCTATATGTGCAAGTAAATGTGGAAAAAAATGGTCTGAAAATGCAGAACATTTATACAAGTACAACGCACTGCGGATCGTAATAAGGTCAGTGCCTTCAATTTGTGAGTCCCTTCCGGAATAAAATGTAAACGAATAAACTTTATGAATGCGATTTTATTTCCTTGCAAACAGAGTTCAGTTTCCTCGAAAGTTTCAATTTTCACTTTTAAAAGATCCTTTCGTAAATATTACACAGCAGCTCCATTCATAGACCAGAAACCCCAGCATTTAGTTTGAAAATGAGTTCTATTATTCACCATAACCTTTAGAATTAGGACCGCAAGTCTTCATGCTAGATGAAAAGGATGCCTTAGTAAAGACATATTCCATAAATAAACAGACTTCAAATTCACTTTGAATATCAATTTGCATTTACCTTCAAATCTCTGTTTTCTATAACCAGAAGTTTACTACATTTTGTTAAATTAAACTTCACTGTAGTGTAAACATCAATGTAGGTATATGGGTGAGCCGTCAACTTAATAAATTCATCGCAGTCAGCTCAGCTGTTCTGGGATAAGGAATGATTTAATGGAGATATATGAAAGATCACACACATGTACGCTTGTATACATGCTAAGCAATTCCCAAGGCACGCAACTATTTCCAACTAAAACTGAAGTAAAAGTTTGCCATTATAATGCGAACCATGAGAGTTTTTTCTGGTGAATGTAGGTTCTCCAGTTGTTTGGCAAGATCAATGGCAATATTTATATTTACTACATTTGATATTTACCCACATTTTCTATTTGCACATTCAAATATTAACTTAATGTAAAAAGGTAAATAACACTGCTTAAATTTCCAGTTATAACTTCAAATACTGTATACCACAAAACTTTTCAATGCACAAGCGTACGTGTAATCCAGATAAAATAATAACTGCTTCATTCAAAAAAGTGCATGTATACTGTTTGTTTTCAAGCAGCTATTCGGGAGACAACACAATTCAAAATGAACGAATTACGACCGAAATCTTATTCTTTCATTCTCCTTGAAAATGATAAAAAAAGATTAACTGCAATTTTAGCTAGGAAATTATGAGAGTTAACTTGAGTTATCATGTCAAGATTTTAAGTAGCAGGGCATGTTATGTTTCGGAACTAATTTTAGAGTTATACGTTTGCTTTGAGTAATACTGCAGTATAACTTTTTAAGATTTGTAAACATTTACAGTACATAACGTACATGTACATTTTTAACATCATTTCGACAAATGAGAACAAATCCTAGCATGACAAGTATGTAAGTATTGATTTATAGCAAAATGCATTGTAAAATCACCAGCTTCAATTAATAATAAAAGTAACTTATTAGAATACGAGCTTATTCTTCAGCAGTTGACTGGAAGCTGTGAACATTTTCTCCATCTTTTACTCACTAAGTCTTAGGGATTTTTCAACATCAAATTACGACAAAACTACCGAGGGCGGATTTGATGGCGGAAAACGACTGCAATTTATTACTATGGGATATTATTCATAACAACAATTATTTTTATGCATTTTGGGAATTTGTGAGATTTCCCGTAACTATTGCTTTAATGGTCAAACCTTAGTGTACATGTTGGTAACACAAGACAAGTTAGGTGATACCCCTGGATACCTGATTCATACCTTTGTATGATACCATTTTCACTTTTGGGAGAAAGGGACACATTTCTGACTTACGATACACAGGTAATAAATGGGTTTCACTTAACTTTCTAATTATTCCATTAACACCTACGGGTATTCAACTCCCTGAACATTCCTACCGTCATTAGAGATTAGATTTTCCATAAATTGAACAGAATACGCAAATTTCCATTTGAAGCAATTAGGTAGAATCTAGATTCTAGAGTTTCAATTGGATACTCCGGTCGGCCTTTCTATGATTTATGTCGGAAGTCACCTACTTATATGTCCTTTTTCCGACCTTTAATGACTTTGTCGTAATGTGTTGAGAGATTGCTGATGTTCAGGGGCATCTGATAGAGTAACTGCAGCCAAATCGCATGACAGCCTTTTCTTTAAATATTCAACATTCAACAACAACAGTCCAGGTAAAGTGCAAAAGAATTGCAATTTACAGCCTGTAGAGTGTGAGAGTTTTGAATTTTTAAGTGTGTCATTTCATTTAATATGCATCAAGTTTCAGATTTTATGGAAATGCCTTTACTCTAGGGACACATTACCCTTTAGGATCGCCACTCTGAAGAATATCTTCTGGATAAATTCTCCTTAATTACTGTTTAAGCCTCAATGCAGGGCCTATGCATTGGCCTATATCCGGAAGTTATATTACCGATACACTGTACATGCAAACACCCAGCGCTAAGTATAATCACTTTTTATGCAGCAAGTACTGTATATATAATCCGGAAAATTACTCTATATGTATACAAAATAGGCGTTGCGAATTTTACTTCCCCATAAATGAAGTTTTAAAATATTAACAAAAAGCATGAGACGTACTAGCCGAGATAATAGAGAGTACTGAGTACCAGCTAACGTCTACAACGTTAAATTCAATACAAATTTTGTGACGTCGGCTTAATAGTGACCATGTCGAAATTTTCGCCTTCAGGTCACCAAAACCGGTTACCATCCACGTTTTGCTAAACCCATGGAATTCTCTAATGTGGACAGAAGATATACATGTAGATGTGTCTTTAAACGAATTCAATGCAAAACTCCATTACATGTAAGGTTATAGCTGTTACAGTTTGGTAGATCATGTCGGAAGATGATTAGCTTGTCTATTTATATTGGTGTGGGTATTGGGCATTGCTTCATTATTTCAGTCAGCCACCGTTATTTAACGACGCCATTTATTTCTTAACTTCGGTGACACCATTTACGCAAGAAAATTGTGTTATTAGCTGTGACATCAGTACTTAAGTTAACATAGGCGCGCATAAAGGGCTGTCTCTTTCTTCCGTGAGATACTTTCACTTCGGATGAGGAGGATACTTTCAATGCATTTGCGTGGAATATACGAGTGCACAGACAGTACTTAATTGCTAGATTTTATAGCAAATTGGGGAATAATGTACTAGGCAAGAGAAAGTTTGCTGGCAGAAAATGAGGTTGCTATCGCAAAGAGTATACAGGGTGAACCATACATTTGTTTTGTATAAGAAGAATACAAAAATTGTTTGAGTTGTGCGTCAAGATCTGTTCAATTGATCTCTTGGTGATCTTTTTGCTTGAATGGAGAAAATTCCTGTACAGGTGTAAAGAATTCTTTCCACTTTTGCGCCAGATGAAACAAAATATCCTCTTCGTGAAATGAACATCAAAATAAAGACGGTTTATGCAAGGCCTGTTCAAGCTTTGGATGTTTTGTTTTAAAATTATCATCGAAACCGATGAACTTGCTTGCGTTCAGTGAAAATATGCGACTTTCCAATTCGCCCATTAACTACATGTACTGTATGTTGATATTCCATTACTAAAAAAAGTTTGATCTTTTACAAGAAAAACAAGCAGCACTCGCATCATAAATCTCATGACAAATATTCACATAGGCATATGTATATATACACTATATTTTCATTATTTTGGTGCTCATACATGTACATGTATCTGCGTTCATAATTCAACAAACATGCATGCACTGCGAGCATGCACTATATTTTCATCATTTTGGTGCTCATACATGTACATGTATCTGCGTTCATAATTCAACAAACATGCATACACTGCGAGTGCAAAAAAGAAGTACCGTTTGTATACCGTAGCATGGCGCATATGCTATATACAAATTACAAATACAAATAGATTACCCTCTAGGGGATTTGTTATTAAAACCCGCTGATATTTTTTTGAAGCCAGGAATTTTCTTGTGCAACAGTTTGTGAGTTATTTAAAACCGGTATAGCGTGAGTGTTGCTTAATGTTGCAAGTAACGTAACATTCATTGGATTTAGAAAATACCACATTTTATAAGCTTCGCACACTTGTAAACCTCTTAACTTGGCTGAAAGCGCGGTAAAGAGAAAATGTGAAAAAAAATCTATGACACTGACCGCTACTTATATGCTGACGATTTCTAAGCATCCACCGTCCTTAACCATTTAGAAATATTTTAAGCCTCTTCAACGCATTCTATACGTATCCATTTATCTTTACACCAGGTTCAAAGCCAAACTGAAATAGTTAACACATTGGAAGCACGTGTATCCGTGACAACCATAGTGTACAAGCCATTCGTGTCGTTGTCCAAAAAAACCAGTGAAACTCCATCATCAACGCCGTACCCCTTTCTAGTTGATGCTCTCATACTAAACCTGCAAAGCACATAATGCCACACCGCAATTTTTCGGTTTTTGCTTTTGCTGGGAATGTTCTTTAGCATTCTATAGTATGTTCTATAGCAAGTTTCCGGGAAACTTGCCAATATTTAAAAATGGCATTCAATATGCTCAAAACCAAATGCACAATATTTTTTGTACAATGGGCGTTCTTTATACAGTTGTGATATACACTCGTATTTAATTTACTAAATCGCATTTGAGTAATACCGGTATACATGTACGGCACTTTACCCAAGCTTTATTAAAAAAAATTAAATATTAGAAAAGAATGGATCCGTGCACGATTCCATGATCTGTTCTCTTCGATTGGTATATAATCGATAACAAACTCGTCCAATAACTTAAAATGAACGAGATCCCCCCCTCATCCTTTAGCCAACCCCCTCTTCATAAGATGATGGATGACATAATACATGTGCAGTATGTCCCCTACCACTTGTATGTTTTCATTATTTATTGAATAAATAATGTTATTATTTTTTCATTAATTGCAAGTAAACCCAATACAATCATTCAACCTGAGCTTCTTGGTTCTCAATTAAGATATCCTCCAAAGAGTACACCATGGACCCTGTACATGGATGGGTGAGGGGAGGTCACAAACAACGATTCAATGTGGGGTGTCCAAAGTGCTTGATGCACCACTGATTGGCATCATGTTTATATGAAATAGTGAGAAAATGCTTCGCACTTCATTAGCGACCATAGAAGACTGCATTCTATAAAAGATATCAAATGTGCACATTTACTGACCAATAGAGGTTATTACGTCTTCAATAAGAAAACATCTCCCAGGCCAATTTATCTTCCAGTAGCAAGTTTGGCATATGTAAACGTAACGAGCAATTTCCAGATTTTATTTCCTTCCATTTCAGTAATTGCAGCAATAACCTCAAGCACGGATGCCGAGTCAACTCAATTATGCAGCATTTAAACACTTCTGGGTATTCTTGCCTTTATGTTACTTGGCCGGAATTTAAGATTAACATCTGCCTGAAAATACTGATGTAATACAAAACACTGTGTATTATGCCAATCTAATGCAGACATTTTCTAGCATTAATGAAATGCAATGTTTCCAGCACTTGTAAAACATTGATTTTCTAAATCAGATATGCAGACATGTAAGGCTTACAACTTTAGTGGTTAGAACAGCCGCCTTCCATTCTGGAGACCCAGTGTTTGCCATCCTAAT
>JAQFYZ010004337.1:0-11282 GCA_034695085.1 Cylindroiulus punctatus | reverse complement strand
GCCATGCCACTTCCGGTTAATTGATTCCTGAAACTATTGGCTCACAGCCCCAATGAATTGCTTTTAAGGGCCAGTGACACCGGCGCTCTAATATAAGGACGTCAATAGTGGGCCTTATACCATGCATTGGATGAAATCGCTTGGGCTTAGACTCGACCTACTAAAATTAGACCAAGTTCACCGTCATACAGGCCTAGGGATAAAAAAGGGCATCGAGGGGAAATTGGGGGACCACAGGACCACCTGTCTGGCTTTAAATTTCATTTCATTAGTTGCTCTGGGAGTATCGGCAGCTGCTAGAACAAAAGTCGCCAGAGGGAGCTACACAAACGACCAATTTGGCAGACATTTTTCGCTAATCCTTCAGCTAGGGTATGCTTGCAAAACAGATCAAGCTTGGGTCAAATTTACAATCTGCTCGACGGGAAATCCAGCAATGTTTGGGGGAGCATTACAGTGTCTGGCCTCGTCTCGAATCAAGTTACCCTGACTTTTCCAGGTTTTCCAAACTTTGCTAAGTTTCTAGAGATGTTACATCGCAAAGAGCAAAGTCAGGTAGCCTGCCTCTAAATTCATGCATGAATTTAACCCATGCAGGGTTAGAACCTTTAAAGATTTTAATTGAGCAGGAGGAACTTTGTGGGTAATAGCTGTCACAAAAATATCTATGTATACCAATTTCCCTGAATTTCTAGACTGCCAGACATATCAAATCAGCATGGTAAATGCGAAATTGAAGTAAACATCAGTGCATTATTTCGTTCAAGTCGGAATATGGGGTGCAAAGTTAGTGGGTGTTCATGTTTAAACAATAGGAACTGACCAGTACGTTGACACTTTTCTGAACGAGTACATGTATCGTCCCCAATTCAATTTGCGTGTGTGTAACGTCAAAATGCGTGGCTCAAAAGCAACATAGGACTACAGTGCAACTGTCTAGCACGTCGTCTTTTACAGCCCAGGGCTTGTTAATTTCCTTAAAAATAGCGCCTGGGGGGCTTTCGTCGAAATTGAGATTTAAGTGGCAAGTTTTCACAAAGTTCTATTTCAGATGCCTGAGAAGTTAAAAGAAGTGCTGCACGATCTGATCTCTGACATAATTTCCAGATTTTAAAGCCAGTAATGTCACAGGGCCACATACCGAGCTGCGTCAAATGCTCGGATACCTAGCGCCACCTTGCATGGTTTCCATCCAGCTAACCTTAATATACCAGGGTTTGTGTTGGATTTGGAATTTTTCTCCATGGCTCATTTTAATACCTATTGGATAGCAGAGTATATGTATCCTAATTTGCAAAATTTGTTAGTTTTTGACACAAGCAACGTCACTGCCAAGGGCATGCAATTTAATTTTGTAGACGTTTATCAACTTACAGATTTCCTGACAATTTACATAGGAAAGCCGAATTCAGTTACTCCATACTCAAACGGACAATTTAATGCCATTTGTTAAGATGCGTAAAAGTACACCAACATGGTTTTTACTATTCACAAACCATCAAACCGATACCGTCCAAGCGACAAATTTAAGTGCAATAACCCTTCAACGCCGGCCATAAATTTTGAGGTCGTCTGATCAGCAACCCACGTGCCAAAGCAAGACCCCACAGACTGTTATATATGAATAGCGGTTAAGGTCAACCGACAAGGAAAGCTATGTGGGTCGTTCCTTGGAGGTTAAGCTGTCGGAAATATCCCAGGGGGTCCCTTTCGCAGCCAGACGGCCGAATATGGCCAGACACTCGCCAGCCAGAGGTCAGCCCCTGACCTCAATGGAGTGTGGTCATTTGGGACTAGACACTAAACCACGGGGTTACATCAGAAAGCTCGCACGATGGTCAGGCAAGAGCCTTGACCCCCAACCACGAACAATGTTAGTCATTCGTACGCATTGCTATAAATTAATTGGACATGGCGACCATGTCATGGCCCCAAGAGCACATTTAGGGTTTCGATTGACAGACAAGCGTCATGATTAGAGGACAGCGAAAACAAAGAATATCTATAAATTTAGGCTTAACATTCAACCACGCATAGGTACGTATCAGAGCATGAACAAAGGGACCGACAACCTCGAACTACACTTCCACATTTGATTGACCCCTCTAAACGCCCTTGATGAACGGAATCCTGCATTTTAAACATTAAAAACAAGCTCGAGTGCGATTCGAAATCTGCGAGCATCCGATGAATGACCCTCGTTCATGTCCTAACTACTACTGGAAACTCGCTCCGATTATGACCAGTGTGTCAATTGGTCATCAAGTTCTATATACACTACGATTTCGAACAATCAATTTCGCAAACAATCACGCTGGTTCCTAACGGATGCGCCGGTAATTGCAGCTGCCAAAAATGCCGTCCGCCAAGCGGCCGTGCGATCCGAAATCCCTGCGCCGACAGGGCCAGCGAACTTGGGATCGAAACGTCAATTCAGACGCAATTGTAAACGCGCAAATTCGAGCCGGTTTTAACCGAGAATGTAAATGAGAGCTGGTCTTACCTTGACAACGTGTTCCGTCGTTAAAACCGTTAGGTGTCGAAGCCCTCGTAAGAGGCCTTGGCAAAAAAATTATATATTTGTGTAAATATATAAACTGGATTCGCTCGTAGAAGAACAAGTTCCGGTACAAAACGAGGGCGTCCGTTAAATATTCCCAGTACGAGTAGGAAACGCCGAGGTCCGCTTAATGAGCACGCTACTAAAAACCAGGCGCCAAATGGGACAAAAATGGCGAACACAAGTCAATGTTGGTTGAATGGAAAAACGGAGCAAAAAGGCCGGGCACAAACGGGCGAAGGTCGAAGGTCGTACACCGAAAAGGACGGGGGACAGACACCGGGGGAAAACGATTGAAAAACGAAGGAAAAAACGACAACGAAATCGGCGATGAAACTCCCTACAACACAACGGAATCACCTCTCACGCACTGCTGGAACTAAATAACCCAAGCGGCGCCTCCGCGTCCTGCCTTTATATACGCGGCCGCCAAGTATCCCTCCGCCCGCCGCATCACGCACAGGTCTTTTTGATCAATCGCACCAATTTCGAATCGCACCCGAGATTAGCCGACGCGCTACGCACTTTGGCCTGGCAAAATATCCCCAGCGGGTGATTTGAAGCGAGAATTCTCGAATAAAAACTCCAGTGGAAATTTCAGAGGAAATTCCTACTTGGAATATCTATTTTTAAAATAAATTGAATAACAATAGATGCGCGTTTATGAGATCAATCTTGTGCCTCTTAAATTTCGATATTTTGTGTTCGCAATATGGCGGTTACCCCTCTCAAATGTCAACCTTATCACGGCACATTTAAATAACTTACTGTAATAATAAGTAAAAAACGAGAGTTTAGTTCGACTTCCGCTTATAAAATTCTCGTTGTGCTGCCTTCATCAATAAATACGCCATTTGAAAAATGTGTCGACTATTCAAGTATTTATTATTTACACTCATGTAGTGATTAAAGAAATATTTACATTACATACACTGTAGTTATGCAATCACGTTAGTGAATTGTGACCTCTAATCGAAGAAACAATGTAAAGGGCATGACCTGAAATTTGAAACAGGCGACGAATTTAGTCATTCGAAACTCAAATGAGAAAAATCTACGAATGTGTTAAAGAAACTGACATTCGTCTTATAATTAATATCAATTAGGAGGACACTGTGTGCTGACTTACCATTTCAGTGAATCAAATCGGAAATTACCGCATACAGTAAGCGCACACACATTAATATCCCAGTATTAAATTGACATGCTACTCTTGAGAACAGGTACCATTCTTGAAAAACGAACAATAATTACGATGCAGTTACATCGTTACTATTATTTTTAAAATGCCAAAATCCATTGCATGAAATTACCGTTTTCCCGTCGTACCATATTCTTCCAAATAATGCTATCGATCAGCAAGAGCTTCAACATGGCGAACCCACATTCAATTAGGCTTCAGTCTCCTTACGCAACATACGCGCGAAACTAAATTCAAAGTAGATTTCCTACACATTTCAGCGTTAGAACACGAAAATGACAGAAGATCTTGGCGTAATCACGTAATAATCATTTTTGTTATTACTTCGTCATTTTGTAGTTGCTATTTTGTAAAATGAATTTTGTAGATCGTAATATTATAGATTTAGATGAAAAATCGATTGGCTTGCCAGACTAAGGTACAAAACGAAACCGGCTGATTCGTTCTGCATGCTGACTGCGGAAAAATGGCAGATGCTGATTCAGGTAAATAGCCTTGCTTCTAAATTTTCTATTTTTTTTTTAAGTTTCTGAGGGAATATGGATTATCGACATTTTCCGAGGGCTTGTCAAGATAACCTCCGTGAAACCAGCCATGATTGATCAACAAAAATCGCTTCTTAACGTAGCGTACAGAGCCGTGCAAGGCTTAAAATTCGAACGTTCCGCCATTTCGTTTTATCCCAAAATTCCATTCCATGATATTATTATTTTTTTCCACGTTCGAATTCAAAAATCCGCCAAAATTGACAATCGTTCATGGGCCGCCCCTCATAATTATTGAGTGACCCCTGCGGTAAAATGTCTCCTGAACGTGCCCAAAATAAATATTTGAACTTTGAACTGCATTTCATTAGGCATTTTCACCAAAGCACGTGTGCCTAGCAATCACCCCGGGGGTAAAATTAGCAACCGTGTTTTTGCTGTAAACAAAAGGAGGCGAAACGTATTGATTTCTTTCTGAAAGAAAAATTACATTATTCATAATTAATTCTAAATTAAGTAATGTCGTACATAATTAAGGTAAAACAAGCCCTAAACGCATCTAGAGACAGCAGTTGGTCTGGGGATGTTTCAACATCATTCCTTATTGCGTTCTGTCAGTCTCTCACACCATACTATCTTTTTATGACCTTTCATGATAAAACCCATAGCTGTGCTGCAAAAATTTGGCAGAAAAACGAACGAAACTTCCCAACACAATTTTTTTTTATTTGGATTTCCTTTGTGGTTGCTAAAATTATTCAAAAAGTAGCACTTGTAAGGAATTCAAAATCGACTTCAAATTCTGTATAACATGTTTCGTAGGAAGGCGAGAAGAAATTACCCTGGAAAATATTATTCAAATGTAATTTACTGAATGATGGTTTTTTTGAAATTTTTGCACGATGTGGGTGGTCTGAATAATAAAGTATAAATATGAATAAGCCTAGTGCAGTTTTACAAAAACAAAATTGATGCTGTGAATTCCCTTAATAAATAATACCCCATGTTTACTCGCAAGTCTAAACCGACATTACACAAAAGATCCCTAGCTTACACAAAATCACATCATGAGAGTTTAAATGCTTGGCGTAAAGCATATGACCTGGTGGTGGCATGCTGAAAAATACCCATAATCTTCTGATTATTAACAAAACGGTGGTCTATATTGAGCTTTCCACAACCAGATACAATAATACATGTATGTCCCCCACACGTTGTTTAGTGGTGTCTGATCTGGAGGTTGGAAGAGCTACACTGTATCTGGTTTTCGATTTACCACAAAAACAGGACGTCATGTGCCCATCTCACGTCAAGCCTGTTGAAAGTATTTACTTGCCATTTACAGGTTTTCTTCCAGCAAACAGAATAATGTACTGCTTTACTTCTCTACCCATTCGACTAATGGAAATTCCTCCTTTTGAATATGCACTTGGTTGCACTATCAGCCTAAAATCTTCATGGAAAAATTCTTCTGATAATTAGCTTTAGAGTGGGATAATCCCTAAGCTATAATGTCAGAAACTCAGAAGCAACCTTTAATATACCGGAATTTCGCTTCAATTCGTAATTATTCCTCCATGGACTTAATTTCTAATACACCACCAGCAGGAAATGAGTAAAATAGTTCAATCCTAGATTTTCCATTATTCCTGGTGGAATGGCTTGGAATTTCCAAACAATCAAAAGCCCCAGATTGTAACTAGCAGTGTTCAAAAAATTTTGTAACGTGAGTATCTATTGGACTTTATTATTACCCTGTTCCTGTACAACTGACACACCTCAACGAATGAAATACAACTTTTGTAGTTCTTAACTAAACACTTTCCTGAAACTCATGGTTTCTTGCTTGATATCCTATAAGTTTGCGATTGCGTTGCCAAGTACTGCATGCAGGACGTGCCTTTAGACGCTTATTTACGAGTCCCAAACTAATTCTCGGGTGCAAGACAGAACTGTAACAAGAAAAGTTGAATTATGGTCTATTTTCCAAATTCAACTCTCTCGTACGCCAGGGTGCCATCATTCCGAAAACGAATTTGAATTGTGAAACGCATGCGTGTTTCCAGCGACTTTACTATATCAGCAATAGGGTTCCAGGCGTCAGCCTATGAAATTGGGCGAATTTTGCATTTATATTAGACTGTGGCTTCCGCGACCCACCTGTAATGTTTCAAATTAATGTAATTCGACCAAAGTTGAATCCCGCAGGCCTGACATCGTCTTTTTCACTTTCTTGGAATAAAAGTTGAGAAACTCTGAAGCAGACCAGTCAGAACGCCATGTCGCTAGCATGTGAACATTTGTTTAATTTATTTAATAGAATTTATTATATATATATTTTATTAGTGACAAGATATGGAGTGGTCTTATTAATTGCTTAGCTTCATAGAGTGCTTGGAATTTTCATAAAAGGTGTCGAACGATCTCCAGCTTCTTGAAATTCAACATTTTTTATCGTGCTAAACTGACTCGTAACTTGACTTAAATGTTAATTTTCAAAATTCTTAATGGCGAATCTGTTCAACGTATAGAGCTTTATGGCCAAGCGGCTTAATGTAAAATTGCTCTCGATGAGATGAAGGATAAATTAGTCCGCGCTCACCATTCATGGCATGCTCAACACCATCATGGCAGGCAGGAAGGCGCCAATGCTCACAATGCAGCAAAAACTCTTTTTCAAATTGTAAATTTGGTTTGATGAAAGATAGCAAATTGGGCATCAAACGCGAGCAATCGATACATATTTAGTGAATGGGCAACACTTGATGTATTTTAAATAACAATGCATGTATGTATAAAGTACAGCATTTTGGCCATTTATATTATTCGGCAGATTTGAATAAAGAATGACTCGTTAATCTCAATATCTGTAGTGATTTGGACTTCAAAATTATACGTTTATAACAAATCATTAAGTTCACTAGCAAGATTTGACTCGCCTGAAACTCCATTACGCCAAGTCACCAGAAGTATGTGTGTAAAAATCAATTGCCCTAAATACATTAAATTCTATTCTACTCTACATTATATCCCACAGTCAGCTAATGCCATTAGGTTGGGGGTAATAAACCCTTATTCCTTACAATTAATTAATTGTGGAATGCCTAGTGGTGCCATGTTTGAGGTGCATCAATCCTATCCCTGAAACCGATTCTTGCTTGCATACAGTGTACATGTACACTGTACATACTTTGCATGCAAACAAAGTGAATTGCGATATAATAAATACGGCGATGACATTTCTTCTTTTGGGATGGAACTGTACACTGCAATAAAAGGCATCACAGAAGTCTCATTTCAATGTTCTTTTATTTTTACTTATAATTTTTTTTTCCAACTGGTGACCTAGCTGTCGCAGTATAGGGAAGTTTATTAAACTTTATTTATTAATATTTTCTCATAACATTAATAATAAACGAAACGTCATCGGCCTATTTCTGTCAAAGCTGTAAGTGATCACAAATTGATTTTAGTACATTTTCATTAATTTTTTGATCTCAACAGATGAAAAGTCCATAGCGATTTACGTTTATTTACTCGTAACCTCGGTGGCATTTCCCCCAAACAAAACTGTGTCTTTACTAATCGAGCTATTAATTAACATGGAAATCGTCGTTTGGAATCTCGCGATACCTTAAAAGCCTGGTCCTAATTTATTCATGTTTTCACGACTGGCACGCCCCCACCTAGCAGCCCCTGGAGTGGAGCCCAGAAATGCATAAGAATGCCATTTTTTTGTTTTTCGCATTACGCACCCCTATGCGAGAAAACGGTGAATTATGGTCTTATTTGCATAATGGCGTGTGCAGTTTGTGCATTTCGCCATCCCATAAGTCAGCGCGCACGCGATGTTGGGCTTTCAGAGATCATTAGCATATTTATATAAGCGCCTTCACACGTGAGAAAAGAGAACAGAGGAATTTAAATACGTTTCGAGCATAACAAGTAGGCCCTGCATCTGGCTCAACCATTTCACCGAGCAACGGTGAACTCTGACCCCTTCCGCACAGGGGCTAGTCGAACAAGGTCGGCGACATTTTTATAAGGGCCCCCTGCTTGTTACCCATGCGAAGGACACCCTAACTGTTGACGTCACAATGCTTCGATTTCCCCCATAAGGTGAAGTGAATGAAAAACTATCATCCTACTCAATTGAATGCAGCTTGGGCTGAACCAACTGCACACACACCTTGGCTTATTGAAAAGGAATATCGAATTGTGATTCAATACAATGCATTGGATTCACATTGCTCCTTACTTACAGTGTATGAGTATATGATAACCTGTCCTAGATGTAAAAACGTATTATTTTTATGTTTATACTAACCAGACTAAAGAAGTACCTCCTTATGACGTACATGTAATTTTTGGATCCTTTTTTTCCGGCAAGACTTAATTACATCCCAAATATATCAATATTAGCAAAATATAGATATACTAGTACATGTCTACATTAGTCTGTTTGGCACTTACCCGTATGTAACAACATCGGAATCCTGTAATTTGCAACCAACTTGATTCGCCTTTCGTGCTTGAGCTTTTTTCACGATTACAGCCAATCGAGTAACATCGTCAAGAACAGCTTAAGTTAAACGCGATTAGTTTTCGTTAATTACGAGCATAAGCCAGCCGCATGTCTACGGGTTCGTAGACTAGCGTATGGATTAACGAGATTAGGAGGAATAATTAGAAACATAAATGTATATATAATTATGCAAATTAGGCGCGGCTGAAGGTGCGAGAGGAGAAAAGGGTGGCCACGTTTGAATGCAAATATTTGCATAATTGGATAATTAAACGCGCGCTTACATACCATCGCAATTTAACTTAAGACCCTGTTCGATCCAAAATACATCGCTTTGAAAACTGCAGAATGTTTTCGTTAATTCACAACCCTTTGTGGAATGCAGCGTGCGTTTGCTCTTAATTACAACGACGGCGACAATCGTCTCCAATTTTAAGTAAATGTTAATTAATTTATTCACCAAAGATGAAAAGTTGAAAGGCGGCCCCGCTACAAGAGCTCACGCAACTTAACTTTGGATGTGCAACTGACATTTTCTTGGAAAAGTGGGTCATATTGATGCATTGTGCAGACTGGATACAAATGCAGTGCATGATAAGGCATGGACAGGGTGTCTGGTTTAGATACAGTGTACATGTACATGTACATTACATGTCTATACATTATTAATTATTAGCACGTACATGTATCTTGACTTTGTGTGACTTGAGATACTAGTACATCGTATCTAGCCTCACTGTTACAAAACTTTTGTTTACTTTAACTACTCATCTGAGGTGTGGGTTATCGGATGTTGTTATGGCATGGACAGGCACTCTTCGTAGGAACACTGCAAGTTTCTAAATGTTAGCATTTCCAAATGATTTTGTTGACAGCCAGCGACTATAATGTAAACTCCTTGCCAATTATTATTTGCTTTTTACATGTATATTCCCAGTCCACGGTTTTGCAATTCGTATTGATGGTGTTATTTCTCTTTCCCCTTAACATTTCTTGTTATATACACTGTACGTCTATTATTAAATTTTGGCTTGCACAAAATTAAAGTTATACACACGCAAAATAAGTAATTTGCACGATTTTGCAAAATTTTTAAGTTATTTATCATAAATTTCCAAACATCTGCCTCCATATTTAACTATTTACAAACATGGGTCAATGATGTCACTGTTTGAATTGATGTCGGATAAATGTTTGCCATGGCTGTAATGGTGGCAATTTTCCTGATCTCCAACCATGCCAATCAGAATATTTCCAATTCTGACGTTGTCCCCAGTGTGTATTGGGCTTTAGAACGAAGAAACAGCTAAACTTAAATTTGCAACCTCCTTGTGCCTAGAAGGGCAGAAAAACGTCAACATTTCCCATAAAATCTCTTCCGAAGAACACGTGTTGGCAATGAAATGCTCCTCCAGCCTCTTCAACAAGAGTTGCAATTTGTCTGCCATTGATGCCTGGCAACTGCCATAAGCTAGTCAGCAGCAGCGATCGACTAATCACCATTCAGCAGAAAAAACGCCTCCTTTTATGGCCACGGCGTAAAATTAACAAGAACAAGCAGTTTGCAGCGCATGCCGGGTAATGATGTCTTTTCCAAGTTTTTGTTAGTCAAAACTTTTTTCCTCGTTCATTATTGAGCGAGGAAAAATTTGCATAATATGCAAATGCGCGCGAGATAGCTACAGTCGTGGCGGGGTCCGCATTAGGGAATGAAAGCTATCTGGCATGTGCAGAGTTTAATAACTTTATTTACATTTTGCCTCGAACGAGCATTTGCATAAAGTCGAGATCAGCACGTAAGATGGTGAAAGGAAAAGGTGGAAAGTTGCTCGAGTCCACTTTGCAGGATCTCCTCTCGACCAATCCGATATCTCTTCAAATCCATTATGGTGGCTGCATGCACTCCTGCAACAATCCAGAGGATTTACTATTGAAATTCATTGATCACTCGCTGTTTAAGGCTCGGCTATTAGATGGGATCATCAAAATTTTAACGGCTATTGATTGACGCCTATGTGTTGGTGTACGTGAGCGGCATGTTGTTTTCACTTCAGTGGCAAAAGTCAGGGAAACGACATGAAAAGTCTTTGCTAAGATGAGCTGCATGCCAGTGCGTTTGCGAATTCTATTTTCCATCTGAAGGATATACTGCAGATTAGGCCCTGCACCAAATGCGCACAAAATATTTATGCTTCAACACTATATATCGTAGCTGTCACAATTTATCTCTTTTTCTTTTTGTGTTTAACCTAAACTAAACTGACTTAAAAATGTAAGTTAAAATTTCTTTCTAGTTGCCCATCTGCCAGGCAATCACTTCTGGCATATGGGTTGTTAGGAGAAGCCCACTTACTTATTGTGTCTATGGCGGAGCAGAGTGTAATCTGCAGTACGATATGTCCTATAAGAATTGTGCAGGAATTGATTAATGCAAGTGTTCCAGTACAGTGTGTTAAGAAATGATAAGACCTGCATGGAACTAAATCAGCCCTGAATTGTGGTACAAACGTG
>JAQFYZ010004336.1:0-11283 GCA_034695085.1 Cylindroiulus punctatus | reverse complement strand
CCTCTGTTTAACCCCTTAGTGGGAGGTAATACGAAAAAACTCATTGTTACCAAGATTCTTGGCACATAAGGAACATGAATGCAACAGTTCAAGGTTCCAGCCCTAATGGTTTGGGAGATGTATTTACCCACCCCTCTGTTTAACCCGTTAGTGGAAGGTAATACAAAAAAAAAAGACTTTGCTGAAAAGATTCTTGGCACCTAAGGAACATGTATGCAACATTTCAAGGTTCTAGCCCTAATGGTTTGGGAGCCGTATTTACCCACCCCTCTGTTTAACCCCTTCGTGGGGGGTAATACGAAAAAAGACTTTGTTTATAAGGTTCTTGGCACCTAAGGAACATAAATGGAAAATATCAAGGTTGTAGCCCTAACGGTTTAGGAGATATAATTACCACTCTTTTGAAACCCCTTCAAGGGGGACTACGACAAAATCCTTTCTTAGTAGGGGGTTTTGGCACCCAAGGAAGGTCCATGCCAAATTTCAAGGTTCAAGCCCTTACAGTTTGGGCTCGGCGTTGATGAGTGAGTGAGTGAGTCAGTGAGTGAGGACAATCAATTTTATATACATGTATATCAAGAAGAGATTAAAGCGAACGTATGGAAATAATTTTTTTGCATAGGTGGAAATTTTATGCAGGGTGTCCCAAATTTACCCCCAGTCACAACGACCTTATAATGGGCTGTAAGGAAAGGGTCATTACGGGTCACGGTATCAAACTAATGTGAAGAGGTTGGCCAGCGTATAAATATTCAAATGATACGCTAAGCATTAAACTAATGAAGAATAATGATGCAGTTGAAACGAATTGATGACGAATTTGTTTGCCTTCGTTATATCGCAACTATAAACGCACACATTCGGTACTGCAAGCGGAACTCATGGGTGTACTGACAGAGTGACAAACTCTTCCGTGCATCCTGTTGCGCTGATTTCTTCTCACGATCTTCGGACAACAAACGCACAGAATTTTAATAAACGCTCTCCTAAAATCCCTGCTCCAACAGGCGTAAATGACCGGGTTCATGCCGGAGTTGATCCAGCCTAGCCAGGTGACCACCGAGGACACTAATTCGGGGTCCCTGAAGCAGTAGCTGCGACAGAATCCCAGCAGCACATTGCAGAGGAAAAACGGCATCCAACAGAGCACGAAAACGCCCATCACAATGCCCAAGGTTTTGGCCGCTTTTTGCTCTTTGGCTATTCTGGCCAGCTTGCGACTGAAGGAGAAATGCTTCAGGTTTTTGGGGATCACGTTTAACGAGTTTTTATCCATGTCCACGATGCTGAGTGCAATGGAATCGCTTAAGCCGCACTGCTCTCCCACGGGAGGAGTTACCGGGTAGACCGGATGGTATCTCTTCTTGCCACCTGTGGCACAATGCGCATTGTCACCACCACCACCACCACCGCCTCTGTGTATCCTCAACGTTAATTCCATGGCGTCTTCTCCATTGCACGCCAGCACTTGCTTGGTGCCCAGCCTCAAACTTCTGGTTTGTTCGGCAGCGGCACGGTAGATGCGATAGTAAGTGAAAACCATCACGGTCAGAGGGCCGTAGAAGGAGATGATGGAAGAAAACACCAGGTAGCCAATGTCAGCCGTGAAGCTGCACATGTTCAGGGGGCTGACACTACCGTAAGACACTGCCCGCCACCAGGCGATGGCCGGAAAGGATATGAGCGCCGCGCACACCCACACCACCCCGATGAGTATGCAAGCTCTTCTGGTGGTCATCTTGCTGGGATAGGTCATGGGGTCGGTGATGGCCCAGTAGCGGTCTAGCGATATGACGCACAAGTTCAAGATGGACGCCGTGCTGCCCAAGACGTCCACGGAGTGCCACACGTCGCACCACTCTTGCCCGAACACCCAGAACTTGCCCATGGCCTCGTGGATGACGCTGAAGGGCATGACCACGGCACCCACCAGACAGTCGGCCGTGGCCAGCGACACGATGAAGTAGTTGGTCACCGCGTGCAGGTAGCGCTCCTTGGCCACCGCCGCCATCACCAAGACGTTGCCGAAGACGGTGAAGACGCAAAATGTGCCCAGGAGAAGGGCCAGGGCGATGTTGTCGAAGGCAGTTTCGCCACCGGAAATGGTACCGTTGCATGTGTTGTTGTCGCCGAAGGAGCCGTTGTTGAGGAGCAGTTCGGCGTCGAAATAGACACTTCCGGTCTGATGGGCCGAATTATTCTGCCGCTCCAGCAAATAGTTCCAGAGGAAGTTTTCGCTGAAATTTGAGGCGAGGTCCGTGATGTTTTCCGGCTGCAGTTTTGGCACTTCCGACTCTGCAAATGACGAGTTTGCCAGTGACCGGATATCCATCTTTTCCAGACGACTCGATGTACTGTAGACGGGGTGATTCACCTATTAAGGTGTGTCAGTTGGTCACCAGGCCATATCCGTCAGCAGTCGGCATAGGTTATAGATATGTCTTTTGTAAGGTTTTCATAGGCCTAGCCGTGCACAATACCACAGATTTAAAAGTGGAAGAAACGACTCCCCAGCACCAGTCTCTGATGCGATCCTTCGTAAAAATATCCGCCGAGCGAAATATTTCATAACGCGGTTTGATGAGTTAACACACCCCGTAGTATAAACAGTCGTTTAACTAGACGCCGTTGTGATCCATGTTAATTGCTGGAGGCAGTTCTGGCGTCTCCAAATTGGCCACGGGAGGCTGGGGCTCGATTAATTTACGAGAAATTATCATCTTCCCTAATGATGGTCAATGGAGGAGAACGGTTGGTCAAGTCAGCTTCGATACCTATAATCAATAGCGCTGAAAACTGAACTTTCGTGTAGATGAGGTTTCGGTGTAATTACTTGCTCGTTGAAGACACGAGAACCCTCTCATTAATTCATGCTGGATTAAAGTCGAGTCGTTGGAGCCGAAACAGTCACGAGTGGTTAATTGTCAATCGTTGATCGGTGCACTCGTCAGCCTGATCAGATAATCCATTGACAGTAGACAGTGCTGGCTGTAGCTCGTTTTACTGCGAACGAAGTGTCATTTTTCGATAGGGAAGCTGATGCCAGAAAATGGTAAATATGGAATTGCATTTGTCGTACGTGGCCACGTCGATAATATTGCTGCTGGTCTATAGAAAAGTGCCTCGACAGCAGTCTCATTCTGTCATCGAACGCGTAATAACTAATCGAGCAGGTGTATCACGCAATAAATTTTCGGAGCGTGATAAGTGGCGACGAAGGCTGCGTGGCACAAATAAATTCACTTTTGAATCGCCATTCATTGTTCATTGGCATGCCCAAAAGGACGCTCCGGAGTATACGGAGAAAAAGAGAGGATTCAGCATTCTTTGGCAGTACTGACAGTGATGGAACATGTTTACTCGAGCGTTGTTGATGGCGAAACGCATTCTCAGTTTGAAAAGATGCGTCAATACAGTCGCGAATTAGCATGGCCACGGGTCTTGCTCGAGTACCACTCGTAAGATCTCACTTGGCCCAGTACACGTGTCAGACTGTGCTTCCATGTTCTTCCAGGGATCAATATTTTTGTTACGCCGAAGATGCCTCGCACAGTCACGCGTAACATCCTTTAATTCTGCAAATGAGAAAAATGTAAATATTAATGGCATTTCCTTAAAAAGAAAAGCCATGTATACTGGGTGAGACTTGTATCTGGGTCTCTCGAATGTCTTAAGAATGGCAAAAGCTGCAGGGTAAAATACCTTCGCAGATTAATACACCTGCGCTATAGTCGGCCCGGCAAAAAAACGAAAAAGTGGCGTCGTTCAGACCAATAGGATGCAATTTCCTGTTTGCGATTAGTCTATCCTGTAATATAATATCGAGCACAGCAACCATTTTCCTCTTACCGTTGAAACTCCTGAAACAGTACGTCGATAAACCGAATCTCTTTGATTGGCTGGAAAAATTTTCGTTCTTCTGGCGAGACGACTATAGGCGCCTGCTGATACCATGCCATTACCTGATTGGCTGAATATGTTTTATTTTGCATCGGGTTTTTTTTTTCGCCGAGTCGAAATTGTCCAATTGTGGCCAATATTAGACTTAAACTTAGAGTTTATGAATTATCTAATTGGTTTATTATTTTCGTAATGAAATGTGCGTCGAAAGTTCTTTTTCGAGACCGAGCAGGTTGTCCGCCTGCGGTCTGGAGATCTGGGGTTCGCTCCACTGGTCGGCTGACCTCACCGTGGTTTTCGTGGTTTCCACAGCCCTCGGGCGAGGTCTTGGCGGGTCAGTTCCCCTTCCAAATCGGCCACAACCGTCCCAGTCCCTTCTCATATTTGATTTCTTCGCCGTCCTTCTCGCAGTTGTTTCGCAACGCCGCTGTTGCTATGTTTACATCGCTGTTCGGGCGCCATTTAGCTTTGTAGGCCTTGCGCCCTAAAGTCTCATACACTCACACACACACACACACACACACTCTTTTTCGAGGCGTGGAGATCGGCGCCTGTCAGCCAACGCTCCCGAAATTTTGCCCTCTAGGTCTGACCAAAATAAGACACCTGAGAGGCTGTAATTTCAACCAAACTTCTAAATTGTCAATGATAATTTATTGAAGTGATAATTCCACAGAATTTCACTTAGAAAATAAGAAAAACGCAATAGTTAGGGGGGGATCGCAGTAGCGCCAGTATACCGATAATGTGTCTTTCGCGCATGTTGGGATTTCTACAGATTTTCTGCCCGTCTCCTACACGTGGCGCCACCTGGCGGACAAATGTCGAAAGTACCTTTTCCCTACCGCAACAACGCTCGATTATTTAGTATGATGTGGGGAGTGACGTGAGGACTACGCGTCATGTTGCGGCATTCCGCGTCACGTCCTCGGTGCGTGCGAATCTAAAATTTTACCCGTTTTTAATTTAACTTACGTGTATTATGACAAAAAGTCAAATTGAAATTCATTTTTGAAAACCAAGTTATACACGTGGGTAACCAAAATAAACTTTGATTTTCTACAATTTTTTGGTCACAATTTTAACGGGTAAAATCTTAGATTAGTACTCAACGAGAAGCGCTTAAGTTTGAAAGCGGACGGTCCTTATAAGCTTTGTCGAAAAGAAAGGAAGGACGGACATTAGGTGTACAGTAGAACCTGTCTAAGTCAATACTGTAGGGACCGGGCATCGCGTATCGGTTTAGACAGGTTATTGACTTAGGCAGGGACATTAATCAAGCATGGGGACGAGCTGTGGACTGGCCGCTGATATTAGGTTATGGGGGTTATAAGTTTACAAAGTATAAGTTAAGACAGGTTGTACTGTATTTTATTTTAATTGTTTTTCGAGCATCTGGTAAGACAATAGAAATCCCATAAATTGCCCTGGAGCAACGAAAACTTTGTCGACTGTGTTATCATCGCTTTGGAGCGTCAGTTCATCCTCTGATCTTCTTGGGGCCAATATATACAAATGTACACACACATAGCATCCGAATGATGATATGCTCAAAGCGGCTCAACATGCAAATAAAGAAATGGCGCCCTGACTTATCTGCTAACAACGTACGAGTAAATGACTCGTACCAACGTTTTTTCATCTTTTATTACTGCACGGAAAAGATATTTTTTTCGGGGTTGAATTAAAGATTTCCCCGATTTAATGCTGCATCTATCTTTGTCAACTTTCCAACCGCTTTCGTAAATATGCAGCATCATTGTCTTAAGCTAAGTAGCCGAGCTCCTAAAATCGATTCGGCATAATCCCCGACAATAGAAATAGCAATTCTGATAAAATAAATCGTATTGACGGAGATTGAATCAATCAAACAATTGTTTGTTTAATCTCTCCGTCTATGAGCGTATACGTGGCGTTATTTCGGTACAAGTACTGTGCAGTGTATAGTCTTAACTCCCTCTTTTTCTGTCTCATCCCTTTATTTTCTTATTCTAATATCCGCTCCCACTTCCGTCATTGGCGCCAGAGTCAAAGGGCGGGGTCCTTTTCTGTTTTTGGAAATACCAAATCGATCCACTCATCAACTACTGTGTGATTGCGATTTTCCAGGAATACCCTCAATCGACTTACGGAGAATGGCGTTGGAGACCCTCCATAAATTGTCAATTTCACGTTATTGTTATATTTTCTCGGGGTTAATCTGCGTGGAAATGAATAGTAGCCGCGTTGCTAGTTGCAAAAAATAGGAAAAAATAAATAAAAAATGACAATAGCGGAAGTGGAGGAACATCGCCGTCTCACGAAGAAGTTGTCTCCGTGGCACCCCTAACCGGAGCAAAAAAAAATTGCATTCGTAATGTCTTATAAATCTCTTTGATTCCCCACCGAGTCTTTTTTTCTGGTTTTTATCTTTAATTTTTTATTGCGACGAAGATTTGCCTTTCCGCTGGAGAATTACTTCGATCAACTGCGACGATACAGAGGCCCTAATATGCCCCCTTTGTGATAATAATACATACGGTATAGACCCTGGCGTGGTATAAGTTTTCTTTTGCCACGCTCCAGGGAATGTGACAATTGAGCCTCTTTTGATCTTTTTTTTTCGAGCAAATGCTCGGCGAAATGCTCTACCAATTTCACATTTCCACTGAATTGTATCTCCAGAATTGCACGTGTAACTTTGAATGCATAAGGACAAAAGAAAAGCCCTCCATGGAAAGGCGACTTTTTTGTGCCATTTTTCCTATACGATTCCATTGGATGATTGGAGAAGATGGATAGCAATTCACGTCCACGTATGCACGTATTGAAAACGATCCACGGTGGTTAAAAGAGATAACGACACTCGAGCGAGAGAAGCCGCTCATTCTGTGGGAAACAATCGAATATCTCCAGAGGGTACAAAGTTCAAACCAAAACCGAGCAAATTCGCTCACTATCCACCGTATACATAGACGCGGGGACAATGCAGATCAGATTAATTGCAAAATGGATGCCACGGACAAACTCGGCAATCTTTGATATCCATCATCGTGGACAATGGTCGTACACGTATACCGTAAACGTATACATGCACGGTATAATGCAATCGAAAGAAGTATAGTTTCACTATCGAGCCACATTTTGTCGCTTCACAGGTTACATTTCGACCTGCCTACGAATGCGAGAACGTATACATCTTGTATACTATGTTGGCCACGTTCACTATTGTTTCTATAGAGATTGTGTCCAGAAATGTTATATTTTATGCTAACCTTTGTGCTGCCAAGTACTCAGTTTAAGAACTTTGATGCACGTCTATATGTTAGTGGGAAGTTCCCACTAACATATACACTGGGAAGGTAATTGTACTGACATTGGTTTTTCTTAGTTGTGAAATGCAAATTAGGTTTGGTTGGTAATATTATGAATCATATTGTGGTACCTATATAGCGGTAAGGAGATAGTGCTAATTCTATGGGATGGCGATATACCCCTTCAGCAGTGCATATGTACCCCTAAGGCTTACATGTACCCCAGGTTGGGAACCAAGGCTATGTACAGTGAGTTTGATAAAGCGAATTTTTTAAAATAATGTTTAAATCACATTTATTTTTTTAATAATAGCTTGGCCCGTATATAAATAAATACATGAAATTTTTTGTTTTCGTATACGTATTTTTAAAGTGAAATGCTGTATAGGCCATCAAAGGCTCGTGGGCCTTAGGCGCTGTGCCTGCACGGCCTAATGGACATGTATGTACACTCAAGAAAATCAACAAAGGAGACAAATATTGCCTCTGTTGAAATATACCGTAGAATATTGAATGTAAACAACGTGAATACATGTAGTTCATATTATTTAAAGGGGACGAGCCAAGTATCTCTTATCGTCTTATAAGATGATCTTATAAGGTTCGAATACCTTGTCAAATACACACAAACTGTTCTAACTAAAAACTTACCCCTGCACATTAACAAGTGTGGTTGGGTTGTCAGTTTTGAAAAACTTTCGTTCCGAATTAGTTACCTGCCTTCACGGATTAATCGGTGAATGATCATGGAGGTTATAATCCATTTATACTGCTTGTACATTTTCTCTTAAACGTGGTACGTCAAGCATATTGCCACTATACTTTTCCATTAAGAAATCATCAGGAGGAAATGAAACGGATAATAAGCTTGTGAGGCAATATGTGCACACCAACATAAGGTGGATCGTTTAAAACAACCAATCTAGACTCCCTACATGTTAATAATGCATTTTTATATTTGCCATAATAATGCTGGCATTCGCTACCAGAAACTGTCATCAAAGCGAATATATAAAGCATAAGCTGGCTTGAAAATAATAATCCTGGCCCTGATGCTCGACGTCATGGAGATGACAAGTGTTGTACATGTATACCGACCATTTCTATCCCACTGTTAAAGATTTCTTAATGGGAAAATTGAGTGGCAGCACTGCATGGCGTCATATCAACTGCTCTTATAACACAGATGCAACCTGGTTGCAATTATACCTTTTAGCAATATTTTTTCCAATACAGAATTTACACTCGGTGAACATGCGATATACTGCAATGCACAAAAAAATCTAATTAACAATAATTTCAACTCTCCCACCCCAATCATGGCACATCTGATGCACATGTAATTATGAGAGAATAGATGACAGCTCTCTACGAGGCGAATCGATTATAGGTATCGATATATAATGTGCATTTTTAACATACAAGTTCTAATATGAGCTTCGGGCCATTATTGTTAAACTTATTATATTATTATTATTAACTGTTGATATTTTATTCTTCGCGGTCAGGTTACTACTACAAATACTTGCACAACGTTTCACTAAATTTATAGCTTCTTCAGGTGATGTTAATAACAATTATCAAATGGGGAAATTAAGAAAACAATCTACGTGAAATAAAAGAATATCAACCTAACGAGGACAAAGCAAAACCACAAACATAAGGAAATTAATCGGGCTAATTGTGAAAACGTGTGAACAAACGACATGAAATAGGCATGGGCCCTGTGCTGAACTGTACTATATGGGAAGTTTTGATAAAACCAAATGAAAAAGACTTTGACAACAATAATTTTGGATACTATCACGTGTAGACAATAACCCAAATCTATGGTACCGGTATCGCATAGATTGTTTTCTTAATTTACCCGTTTGTTCATTGTTATTAATAGCACCTGAAGAAGCTATAAATTTAGCGAAACGTTGTGCAAGTATTTGTAGTAGTGACCTGACCGCGAAGAATAAAATATCAACAGTTCAAAACACACTGGTCACTGAGAGCCCAAGAATGTTCCTCCATTATTATTATTATTAAAAAAATAACCATTTCGAAATTGTTCGCTATATTTGTTTGAATCATCACTTCATTTGTGAGGTAAGGAAACTACCTGTGTTCGAGATTGAATTTTACCGTCAGATTTATGGGCTAATTAATGTCTCGTCGTACATGAAGGTTGGCTTCCACTGCTTGTGTATATTAATGCGCAGTTTTCGTACATTATCCGATAATCGGCGATTAATAAACCCCTCGATCGATGGACTAGATGACTCTTCGTGCAAAGTCATAATATTATTCGGCAATGACCTGTATGAGGGATCGCGTGCCGGTCGTGGTAATTATATTGACTATGGCTTTTCTTGAATTATGCAATTGAACGGAAAGATGATAGCGAATGAGAATTTGGATCCCAACGTATAACGGATTGAATCGAAGCCAACTTTGGATGCAATTCGGTTAATTTCTCTCGCTGCCAGCAGCCCTGAATTATGATGCCAATCAGATTGAACGGAAACGTATGTTACAGTAAGACACGCGTTGAAATAATGATCGTGATATTACCAATTCACGGATGGAATGGTGGCTTGGAAGAATTATCCTCCAAAGAAATTTCTTCGTATATATGCGAGTGAGAAAACTGCAAATGAATTTCATCTAATCTCGTCATAAGTTACCGCATGCACCGTTCTCTTTTTGAAATGAGATAGAATGGACAAAGGAGTCTTAAGTAAGAATTATATCGCATTACGAAGATTATCCAGAAACGTCTGACCAGAACGTTTGTAATGATTAATGTTGCGACGATGGTGTGCACAGAAGGAACTGTAGCCATACTAGACCCCCCGTATAGCACGCAAAGACAAAAATGGTGCAAATATCTGAGCTGAGGTAACATGCACTGGATACAAAGGTGCATTCTGACCCAGATCCAATATGCAATAATTAGTTAAAAATTAATGTCTACTAACTTTATGAAAAACATTGCACAAATGTGTTTAAAGTGCACACTAGCTGACATTTTCTTACCACTTTCAAAATGCTCTTAGTCTAATTTTATAAATGTTATTGTTTACATCCTCCTTAGCCCCTGTTTCCTGGGGCCCCCTTAGCTTGTGTATAGTTGATGTAATGGTTAGAAAGGCCAAGGGGTCTATTTTGAACTATTTGCTTATAAATGATCACAGATTTCTATATCGCCACTGTGGATGTGGGAATGGAAATTGATTAAGACACCACTTGCCTCACAGATGGCAATTCATTGACTTGGGTAAAGCTTTTCAATACAGCCCCTAACCTAGGATTAAATACGAGATTCTACCAGCCAATTATGAGTTTAATTAGGTTAGGTTAGGTTTGGTTATTAAGTTAACCAAACTGGAACGGACCGTGAATAACAATGTTTGCCAACAATTTCACTGAACTCACTGCAAACTGGTTGCATAAATGTGGTGCAACTAAAGTGATTTCAGACGGAATGCAAAGGTAAACCTCACACAGATAACCCATTGCGCATTTGTTGACAAAGCCGTCATAGCAAAGTTAATTATTTACGAGCAACTGCATTTTGCCCCCGAGTGTATACACGTTCACCAATTTCTAAAAATACTGCTGTTGTAAATTATGCCATTCATACATCTGCCCCATCCGTATGACGAGGATACAATGAGGAAGTGATAATGTCCAACGGCCTAATGGCGCGTTGGTCAGCAATGATTGCCCCTGTTAAGGGGGCTAATTAAGAAACCACGTATTTGGTTACGTTGGGCCAGGTTAGGTACAAAACACAACACAAAATCAAAACTCGAACAAGGTAAATTTGAACAGTTAGGACAGATATCATTCTTGCGCAATATGTATTCTTGAAAAGTATAGTTGAAATATACATACACATGTATTTTGCGCACATCTTCAGCAAGACATATATTCACGTTCATATCAGAGTTTCGCAGTACAACTTAGTTTATAAAGAGGCGAAATGCTATACATGTACATTGTAATGTTCCAATTTTATGCTGTACGCTGTAAACCGTAAAAGTACAAATGCAGTTTTTGTGGGGTACAAATGTACATTTGCACCCCATATATCATATAT
>JAQFYZ010004335.1:0-11284 GCA_034695085.1 Cylindroiulus punctatus | reverse complement strand
ACGAGGGGGAAACATGAATGGAGACTCAGAGGGCACCTGACTTAAATGAGGCACGGGGTCGTTTTTCTCAGGGAGATGGGGAGAAAATCTCATAGTAGCCTAAAATTCGATTTTTTGAGAGGAGGTGAGGAAATTGAAAATTCCAACTGGAACTCGAAATGCGACGCCGCTGAATTTCAGGCGATCCTATAGATACGTTTGTAAAGATGTACTTGAAAAATTAATATGGCTTATGTTTCACCGAGTGGTTACCGGCCAATAACGTCTGAATCTGCTGTCAAATTGAATCCATTGACGTCCGCATATTTGAAATTCTAACTTTTAATCCACAAGCAATACAGTTTCAAAAGTATAAGATTACGAGATTAGTCTAATGTTTGTTGATGCAAAGTCCAAGATGTCCGAGCATTTTCATGATCGATGACTGGGAGCCACTCTGACGAGCACCCTGTATACAGCTGCATAGTATGTAACTTGAAGTCCATGTTTTGCAGTTTATCAGGGGTCGTTCATAAACAGCATGAACACAAACCGCATTCTTGCAGTCAATTTGGTGCTGCTTCGAGAAAAACGTGCTGTAGTGCCACTGGAGCATCTGTTTATTTGGGCACCCTCACATTCCTCACATGTTTGTATTTATCAGTCAGCGGGGATTTCAGCCTAGATCAGGTTGTATTTTCAGCGGATCCACCAGCTGGCCAGCATTTCATCCACGACCAACTTCCGGTAAATGACACTCGGAAACTGGGACGCTCATTCCAACCCTTTAACAGCCCAGTATACGTTCTACATACTGTATCTCTCAAATTTGCCTTATAGAGGCCAGTTGATGCCCGAGTATTGGGAGTGTCCAACGCCACTGGTGGCGCTGCAGTCAGCCACTTTCATGGCCGCGAGAGTAGGATAAAAGCCTCAAATGCAATGGGATGTTTTTCATTTTCCCCAAAAAAGCTCGTAAATGCAGGGTAATTATTATTTTAACGGTTTTGACTAACTCTGTGGTACCCAATAATACTCTTTGCTGGTATTTAAAGCATTCCGTATTTATTTGAGGGTTACGAGCTTGATTTTATCGAACTTCGCCATGTTATTTGATGAAAGTATCCTACTTTCATGGGAGCTTACTCGACTGCCACTAGATGGCGACCCTTTCGCTGCACACTCCCAATAGGTGCAGTGCCACATGGCTGGATTCAATGCAGTTGCTCGAGATGTGATAAAAGTGTGATAATAAAGTCTCGAGCATATCAATTGTTTGTTCTTCTTCATGGAACTTAGCTCCCCACAAGAACGAATTTGACTATTGGTGGCAGCCCCTCTTAAACGATAATGGCGTCACGAGTCATTTGCAGCGAATTAAATTGGCGACGCCAGCCTTGTGTGCATGTAATTGTGACGTGGCTAAACGGTGTTGATTTGAATGCCACGTTGGGTGGAGCAGGTCCGCGATTAGCTTGATGGATGGATACCTCATGCCTGTTGGGCCCTGATAGTCATCTCGAGCCGCATGGGCGTAGGCTGATAATAAGGTAACCAGCAACGAACAACGATTTTAATTGTGGCATGGCGTTGTACTTTCACCTAATAGCCATTCCGTGAATAATTGAAAAATCCCAATTCGGGCAGCACCTCGAGCTGCACTTGCCAGGGGTGTGGGTTCTGCTCGTTGCACTGTGCGTTACATAGTTTTGGCTGGAATATGTTCCGGACCACCGAGGACTGGCCGAATTATTGCAGTTGATGACCCTCGCTCGTTCTTCCTGAACTGGGCCAGAACGATGCATCCATTGGCTGGGAATCGATTGGCCTTATCTGATTGTCAGGTTATGCTCCGAAGGCTGTCAACACCGATGGAATGAGGAACTTGACAACCAGTCTGGCAGTTTTTTCACAACTTCTGCATTTTTTGAGCTCGGTGTCGCTGGCTATTTTGGAGATGATGCGCAGACCTGCCCTAATCTGCATGTGGCGGTGATCACTGGTCGTGATCTTGTATACTGCTGGGCTTTGGTAACCGACACCGGTTTGTTGAACCGATGGAGGTTTGTGCGACTATGGCTCCGTGCCATGGCAGTATCAGTGACCATTCACATATTTGCTCGTGTAATGCCCCCTGGTGTCCAAAAAAGTTCGTGTTTGTGCTTTTGTAACTAAATATAATTTCTGTGCATTCCGTTGTGATATATGTGCACACCGGTGTGTGATATGTGATATAGTTCCATGAGGTTGTGTTAGCATTGGACAACTTTTGTCAGTCTGTCAGATCCTGTGGATCTTCCAGAGATTAATGTGTGCTTGGTGTTCCCCCTACTCAAGCATAGCCAGTGAGGAAGTGAGCGAGCTTCTCCTTAAGGCTCGTAGGTTGGCAGTGATTGCCCGAAGGTTAGGGTAGCAAATTAAGACTTTGCATTGTAATGTTAGTTTACAGTAGGTTAGATTGAACACAAAAAGGAGGAAAAATAATAACGTAGAGTTGAAATTTAGATCAGGGCATTTTTATATCAAAATCTATTTCAATATCAGTGCGGATATCAGTCACATTTATGAAGAAATTGATATTCTTGATGATATTCCAACTAATGCCTGTTTGCTGATATTTGCAATCCTCGGTTTTTAGGCTTTATTTGTTTGTTTACCATTTCCGATATATTTATGGGTTTTTCTGAGGTTTTCCGCGGTCGTTAAAGTACTCGGGTGCCGTGATTAAAGTATTTTTGAACGTTTATTATTCCAAGGCTGGATATCTCGCATAATTATCCTTGAATTCCCCATTATATCAATTTATGAATGCGAGGATTGAAATTTAAGGCTCGTCAAACGAGCGCGGATTAATGTAGGTCAAACATAATTTGATTAGATTTTTAGAGCTCTTCGCCACACCAGTGTCAATAAAAGGTCTCTAATTAAAATGTTTTGGCTTAATGGCAACTACTGTACATGTATGCAAGGCTATCAAATAGTTCAAACACAGCGGCATTTAAAGTACACGTACTTAGTCATAGGGAAACTGTCTAACGAGTGGATGATGTAAATATATTATACAGTAATAACCCTAGGCAGAAATATTTGGTGCGTCTATCTATAGTTTATAGACAAGTTTTTTCTGTGAAATGGAATGTCGAAATTGAAATGTATACCAAGTTGACAGCATGCACTACGGTATGGCATGCGGCTTATTTGAACACTACTGCTCATTTGTCTTACTTAATTCTTCGTTCTCAGCTGTCAGCCATCGGTTTACATGTACTTCTTGTCGGATATCAAAATTAATACATGTACTCGCATGCGTTTTTAAGCTTATTTCCTGATAGCCTATACATGTGCAAACTTGACTGATGGGAGCCATGCATATTGGCCTTCTCGTGCAAGTTTAGCTCAGATATGGTTGCACGACCTTTGCGCCAAATGTTTATTATGGATACCACAAACCGTTTATTAAGAGACAATAAATAGGGATTGGCAATTTGATATTCAGCGTGGGGTTGAACCTCTGCGATGCTGTGCATTCCGCATCAGGTGGTATTAAAGAGGTATGAAAAAGGTATGTGCGTGCAGTTGTGAACCCTACCCTCACTTATCTCGCTGTTAACGATGGCTTGTGTGCAATTTAGTAAACGTCTAATTTGGCAAAACGATTAAATAAAAACTCGAAAACCATTCGGGCCGCCCATGAAGGCTTCGCTCCAGACGTTGTAATTTACCTGGCAAATCCGACTTCCTTCCTATCTTGTGTGGTAAATCAAGCCCACGTGTACCAATTACAGTGTAATGGAAAGCCAATAAGAAATAGGAATATCACCTAGTTCGTGACGACTAAGTCCTTGGGTATTGGTTAAGTTGTAAATGACTGTTCATGTTATCTACATATAGGCAAATAGCTTTAGATATATTTTACTTCCATTTTTTCTTTACAATGTCATCTATTTTCATGTCTGGTAAATCTACCCCCACCACATTGCACCTGACTGTGGGCAGGTTAAATTGAATTTAAAATTGGATTGAAGTAAGATGGAGCTTGTTGTGGAGATCGTCGCCATGCAATCATAACATGAAAAGTCATCAATTTTAGTTTCCCAAGAAATGTGGATAGCAGCCATCAAAACCGTGAGACAACCATGTTGGAATGATGCGTGATACCCTAAAAACAAGAGCCATATATGCTGCTGCTATAAAAAATGTTGCTTCGAAGAAGATGCTTGCATTTTTCCAGACTTTGCTGGGCCAAAAAATTGATCGCAGCCCACCCATAGCTGCCTGCCACTTGTGGTGCTCCACCAGGTTGTCACTCATCATGTTGCTTCCTATTTTTTCTTATTATGTCGTTATGTAAAAGTGATTTCCGGCAGCTATTGTGCTACCTGTAATTTTATAACTTTTTTATGGAGAGAAATTTGCATGCTCTCTCCCTCGATGTGCAGCACCGGTATTATCGAGGAAGACGTTTAAATAATGAGCCTGTGTGGGCGCTGCGAACAATGGAAGAACAATGTCCTTTGTGCCTCATTAGACCAGGATTCGCCCGATATGGGTCGTTTTTTGAATGCAACCAATAAAGCAGACATGACCTGCAAATGCATTTGGGTTCGCGTGGGCTCGCGCTTTCATAACGCACTTTTCAGCATCATTTTGGGCTTGCATCAAAATGACATACTTTTACCATTAATTTGTGGCTACAGGGTGTGTTCTACACATTTTCTGTTGAGCTCATGCACGTTTACATAGAATGGCTAAAATAGTTATTGCATTACCACCTTTAAAGTGAATTCCAATTGCCTCTCGAATCGTACAAACATTAAAAGAGAATTAAAATAGATCAAATGATAAAATGCAACACCATATTGATAGTCAGATAGGCTATGCCTATGTTTTCAAAAGAGATAATTGCATTACTACGTTAAGAGAACTCGGCATAGGCATTAACTTAATTTGATAATGAAATGACAGGATTATTTGTTATATATGACGAAAACATTGTATGGTTTTAGAACATTGATTACTTTTAGATGAAATCAGCACAGTAAAATCATCAGTTGATATTCAGGCTGTGTAACAACCTGTTTTGTTTGTTTTATTTATCTTGTTTGACAAGTAAAACGGTAGTTTTATGCAATGTACAACAGTTATTACCATGTTACATTCATTTCCCAGCACTATCTGCAACTGATAATAGTGTACTGATTGATGCTTATTTTAATTACAGGGTGTCGTTTGGCAGTTCCAAAGGCTCCATGGTGGAGACGTTAATTTATGATCATCCTTTGCCGGAAGAGGACAGTTCGTATTACGAAGCTAACATCACCCGATTCGGGTAGGTAACAATCTGCTGGATTTTTAATAATTGCCCCGAGGCAATCTTTGAGTCCAATATTTGCGTAAAAATGGCCGCCCTTCTTAGCAGTTGCAACGTTAAGAGGAATTGTTGTTGTCGGTGGAGTCTTGGAGACGTTCATCTCGGGGTATTTATATCCTCCATTCACGGTGGGTGAGGGTTGTATATGCATTTTATGAATAGGCCCCACATTCCTTAATTTCATTTCTGTAATATTTCCGTATGCAATGGTATTGTGCACCAAGTACAAAAGTTGATGAATGAGAAGCCAGGGGTGTTCCCGGGACTCCTTGAGGCGGTTTTGGAAATAATTGTAAGCCCTTGAGAAGCCATGTGGCTGCAACTCATATTCCACCAGTCAACCACAGAAAGATATTTGATATCATGTTAGATTAGGAGAATATTGCAATTTTTTTGGATGAAGAATGTCTGCTTTCAGCAAAGAAAACAGTGACTGTTCGTAGGAAATGAAATTATAGTGCACGAACAATAACAACAATGTTATATAGAAAGAAAATTAATACTCAGATAAAAATCATTTGCAACTTAATGAAATACTTAAGATATTACAGGGTCCCCCAGACCTGGACAACCTGGAAATGTCAGGAATGTCTAAAACTGAATTTCTGGGGACCCTGTATTATACGCGGGATATGAAGATATTTTGCAAAAGTAATTAAATGAAATTGAAAACTTTGTAGGAAGAATTTATTCTTTTATCAAGAATATTGAATTCAACACGAAGATGATTCTTGTCTAACATTTACAGTTTAATACGTTTCAAGTCTGATCCATAAAAATGGTTAAAATCCTTCATCCATAACATCAATTTTATTAAACTGGCAGGGACGAATCCTCGTTTGGGCAATAAAACAAGAGTAAAAGTTATGTTGTGATGACTTCAATTGACTTATTGGAGGCGCCACCATACATAACTCGATGGTCGATTTCGTATCACATACCCAAAGGCCAGGCTCGTCCTTTAAATACTTCCTAGACCTTGAATATTTAATGCTGTAATTTGGTTAGTTTTTTGCTGCAGTTTGTAAGTGAGCCTACGGTTCGTGCTTGCTGATGGGTTAAAAAGTATTTTCACGTTTTCCGAATTAGACGTTTTACTGAATAACCCTCGTGACTGAGAAATTCCATCATTTATTTAGTCACATGCCTGCATACGAAGTGCTGAGTTACTTGAAAAAACATGGGTGGGAAATGCAGATACATTGTAATAGGCAGTGCCTCGCCTCGACCATATTTTAGGTCGTTTAGTCAAGTGAAATATTTGGGAAGGGACTGCTACTGCAAAAACGTCTTCCAGGTAGGAAACTGGAGACAAAAAGTTGGTCTGATGTGAACTAGTTAAAAAAAATTGTACCAAGCGTGAAATGGCCATTCATGTCCCTTAAAAAATCTTAATTAAAATTCCCTTTATTTAAAGTCTAATCTGCCAAAAAATGTCGCCTGCATTCGTTTCATTAACAGCCTTAAAAAGCTGTGGCGAATATTTTATGTACAAGCTACACAATGAATTAAGTTCTTAACGTGCTCCAGAATACAGTGTTGTCAGAATGTCATTTTGTAAGTAAAATTCGTAGAATCTGGCTCATTTCTTTGCAATTTTGCACTTCCAAAATTTCTGCTTACTGTCATCATAAATTTGGTGTTAACGACAAAATCAGAGAAGCTAATAGCCTTGCTTGGTGCCTGTTTGGGGTGGAGTGGAAATCATGCAGAATCAACCAGTAGGAAGAGCACCTTCTTTAATGAACTGATACAGACCTGTTATTGTAAGTGACAACAAAGTGTGCTCCATAAAAAGGGAAAAAGTTTATCATGTATTTTTTTTTAACAAAACTATCTTGGCTCCAAGCCTTCAACGTTTGTTAAGCTGCCCATCCCTCAAAACAGCGAATTATTACGTCACCCACACTTAAAATAATAGTGTGGGTGGATGGTGGTTAATGAGAGCTGGCATGTTTGTTGGGCGCTTAAGTGATTACCAGAAGGGCTTCGAATAATAAACTAGCTGCAGCTAGGCACTTATATTTACAGGCATCGTAAATATTGAGAAAAGAGTGCGTTTTTGATCAACTTTATTGCCCACTTTCGTGGAATACTTTGTGGCGTTAAATATTGGCAGAGCCCCGACCAAGTGCATGGCATGCAACGTAAGCTGACCTACTATCGCAGAATATGAACCTGATTTGCAATCCATACAAGTGATGCAAATATGGTATGCTCGTACATGCAGTATTTTCCAGCAAAAACATTTAGGCATAATATTTGAATAAAGTGCCATTTTTTCACCATCCAACCAATTTAGATGCCATAAAAGTGCATTTCTTAAATGCAGAAAAACTGCCATAAAATTGAATTTTTTTTTTAAAAACATTCCAAATTTTTTACAGTAAATTGTCAAATACTGCAGTTTTTCAGCATTATTTTATGCAGTAATTTTAAGCCACTTTCATGGCAGAAAATGTGCAATATTTTGTCATAATTTACTAAAATATTTAAATAGTTTTCAATATTTTATGTAAAATTGCAGAATGGATGCAATTTTAATGGAGAATTCCTGTCATTCAAATATAATGCACTTTTTTTACAGGAAATTTTCTGCTGGGATAGTACGAGTTTGAACATAATTACAAATGTTTTCATAACAGTCATGTAGAAAAATTGAAGTTTAAAGTTTTGCAAAAAAAATACTGAATTGGCACGTACGTGTATTTCAAAATTTCACCGAAACATACATTTAGTAACGAAAGAGTTATGACATGATCAAGTCACGAAACACTGCACGATCTGTGCCAAACGACGGAAGCTGGAGCGTCGTGTCATTTCAACGCTCGAAAGGCGGCAACACAAAAATGTTTGCGAGATAGGGGTCATCCATAAATCACCTGCTTGGATAATGGTCAGGGTGGGTGAATCATCTGACCGATAGTTGAAATCAAATATGTATGGCATCATTTTCTTCGCTATAAGAATTTTGAGCATTGACTTTAGTCTGAATGTTGTTTCAGCTGTTTTTGGAAGCAAAACACTACTCACTACTATAGCTGATAGGGCCACTTACTCCATTCTTTTGACCATGGTAATAAAATACAATGTATATTGAGATTATATTAGCACGGTGTAGCCGGAAAATGCTAATTGTGATAAGCTTCTCATTTTTCTCCAGATCTGCGCGCCATTATGCGGTTTCCAGGAACGCTCAAGGTTCCCGAGCTTGTTTTTCTGGTTTCCGAAATGGCGCTCGAAGAGGAAGAGTTAAATTGGGCCCTTAATAATAAAAGCAGATCAATAATCCTGTCTATCTGGAAATGGCTTTCAGGAAACCGGTGAATCGAAACGCAATATTTGGCGCACGGCCAAAGCCATAAAATCGGAATGTCGACGCCTAACCTTGAAATTTAAAGGGCATGAGATATAGGGGAACACGTAATGCAAAGGTAAACGTGGTTGTTGTGTTTGCGTTAATTGGGCGGGGCCAAATCTAGTAATTGAGAACGAGCTGCGCTGCAATTAATGCAGTGTTTGTGTCAAAAATTGTCTATAATGTTGTCAAATCACAAAGTACTCTAAAACCTAAAAAGGGAAATGCTTGTTTGATATCATTCAACTCTTTAAATCATGCATACCTTTGCCACAAAAAAATCACGAAATCTATATGCCTTGCGTGAGAATAAGTAAGAAACAATAGTTGATTGAATTCCAGTTCAATGTAGAATCACTAGAGAACATTGATGTCGACAAAAACTTGGACAGTTTTTCTATGCATTTGCACATTATGCACACTGCGCAAAACGCTGCAGTCATTTAGACGCACCCTGTATTTAGCTACCCAAACCGTGCATAATTGGGCATAATTTTGGACAGTTATGATAATTTAAAATGAAACTAAATGTTTTAATTCAAAGTTTATATTGATAGTGAGTTCCTGCGCTATATTAAATGAAAAGACATTTCATTTTTAGTTTTTACAGATATTCTTTATTATGCCAACGACAGTCCCATTCAGACGGCAGGTGCTGCCATCTATCGCCCATTAAGCGAAACAAACGGTCAAACATAAATTATCGTTTTTATTAATAGCATATGCATTTCCATAAGTTGTCAAGAGCGCATTCCCAAAAACGCAAGTCCCTCTTAATGTTTACAAAAAAATTTTATATGTTGATCAGGAAAGGAGAAATTGTGTTTCGTAAATATATGCAGGGTATCCCCAAAGTCAAAACTCACCTTCAATGGGCCTTATTTATAATGACAATACCTTGGAATTTCACTAAATTTCAGGTTTTCAGTACAGTTTCTTTGTGAAAAATGGGTGCCTGTAAATTTTCACTTGCATCCCAACCATATCGTTCTTAACTGTCATTCTATACACGTACATGTATACACACCATTCATAAAATTGTGGTTTCAAATAAATCTGGGTCACACATTACAATAGTCCATTTTTCTTCCGGTAGAGAACTGCCAAAGAACCCAATTTTGAAGCGTTTGGCATGTGTCAAATATAATTGAAATAAACGCGGGTTTGCCAAGAATGCATCGAAAGAGACCTAGGTTACTCTTGTGGAAATTCCAGCAAAACCTAATGCAAACAGTCCGTCTTGTTAGTCGATTTTATGACAGAAATGCCACCTGCGCCTTTAACACCTTGACACGAAGGCCTAGTTCCTGCTGCTCTGGGGCCTAACCCTGTCCCTGGAAAAGCCAATATGGATTTATTGTGTTTTTCAGACACGCTATATTTTCATTAGTCCAATAAAAATTTACGACTGTTTTCTTTAGTATCAAAAAAAGCCCGGCCATATTAGCCGTTTATTAGCCAACTTGGCCACAAATTTGGGATATTGCACAATCGCGGGTGTTGGCATTCAACAAGTGGTAATACCAGAAATGTGGGATGGGCACCCAGAGGAGCCATATGGGTCAAGTCAATGGCATTTTTTCCCAAAATCTTCGTATGTCCCACACGTGTATTTATTGGTTTGCTCGTATGTTAATCCGGCGTTTTGCTAATGGTGTTTTTATCAGGTCATTGCCATGCATTTAATAAGTTTTTGCTCGCATAACTTTCTTGGTCATCCCACATTGACTGTAGTCATTTTTCGTGGAAATGCATGACAGTATCTTATTTCGTTTTCTGGTACTCAGACAGACATTTGCGCGCTCTGCATGACTGTTTCTAAAAATAAGTTTGTGTGGGCGACCTGTTTATATCAACGTGTTTTCTTGTTTTTTCTTGATTCTCTTTTTTTATACATAGTCATTGCCTATATTTATACATGACATCATTAATTTATGGTTAAACTGCTGGCTAGTCTATAGAGGCCTGACACAGGGGGAAATTTGACTTACTGAAGCTTGGATGTGTCCTCGTAGTCGGTTCTGGAAAATTCAATTTAAGTTTCGTTTATTTGTTTTCCAAATTTAAGTTTGGAAAACTCTTGTGCAATTAAAATAAACGTATTATGAAGTTTTCACACAAAAGTTTCGAACGAAGGGGTTAATAAACGTATTAATGCACGCGTGCAATCATTTGAAAATATTTTATTGTCTTTACGAAGTGTTTGAGGAAGGATAAACGGGAACAGACTACACCCCCAAGGTTAGTGCTGCTATGGTATGAAGCAGAGGGTGTTTATGTGCCCCCTACATAGGGGCAATCACTGTCAGCCTACGAGCTGTTAGGAGAAAATCAGTGATCCTTGTGTCCATTATTGAGGGGCAGTCGGCTGCAGTAGAGCATGCTGTACATCACGCCTGCGATTGAGCAGCTAAATGCATGCATGTAAAACAATTACATGTTTATAAAACGAGAAAAAAATGCGCAAAAGAACATAAAAGGAGAAATCGCCTCAGCTAGGACAGTAGCCAAGTCTCGCATAATAGAAAAGCTAATTGGGTTGAAATATAATATTTGTGCACATTTGGCGCTGGGCC
>JAQFYZ010004334.1:0-11285 GCA_034695085.1 Cylindroiulus punctatus | reverse complement strand
TTGGGTATTTTTTGGGATGGAATTTATTTTTCAATTTTATTTTGTTGAAAAAACTTATTTTCCCTGACTTCCCCTGATTTTACAGCAAAAAACGTAGTTTTTCCTGACTCTCCCTGACCAGTTTGCTCTTCCCTGACTTTCCAGGTGCGTATGAACCCTGTTATGACATATACAGTTGTATGAATTAATAAGCGAGACATCATTTTTCACAACTGCTTCTGGCAGGTGGAAAGTTATGCGGAAGAGCATAGAAAAGTCATCTTCAACTCTAGAGCATTGACAGAAGATGATGCAAACTTTTTGGACAACTTGTTGGATCCGTTAGCCCAACCCTCATCTACAATATTACCAACAACTTCTATATATTTAGGATGGAACCTTAAAAAGTGATGACAATGTGAAAGAATTTATCCATTTTAGTTGCATTCGTGCAAAATGTGTGGCAATTAAACTAATAATAATAATAATAATAATAATGTCTGTTCTTGTATGTTTCCAGTATTTTTTTGCCAGCCGTGGTTCTTATTGCCTATTCCTGCGCGAAGCTCCAAACTGGATTCACTTCATTCAACATTGCTACAACTATAGTGGAGGGCGTTTTTATATCAGCATTGTCAGGTTATGTGATAGTGAAGTTATCAAAACAGCTGATTGTTTGGAGGAAGCACGAATCCTTGATGAGCAGTTTAACTCAGGTCACGCAGTTGGTATACGAATGCGAAAGTTTCCTCAAATCTGCGAGGAAGTGTCTCAATCACATTCAAGAAATAGAAGTCATTGGACGAGGATTGATCTTGTGAGCAACCATATGAGGACATAAATTTGCACCAACTTGACAATTTTATGATAAAGTGTTTCTAATAATCAATCCCCAGAACCACTGCCGGGACTTCGGTGTCCAAAATGGAACAGTCGATGCTTTTTCCCCGACTTCAGTCTCTTCCAAATGCCTGTCTCTGCACTCAATTGAGGACATGTCTTTATGTCTCCCTCAGGGAAAAATTCAGTGCTACTAGAATGGCAACTTTGCAACTCATCAAGTCATATCCTTTCTTCACGATTCGACTATTTTAAATTGCAAAAATGTTACTTGGTTCGGCACGGTAAAGTGATCTGCTAATTACTTGGAATCTAAGTTATAAATTCTCTTAACGTAATAACATATCCGTTACGGAAAGAAATTGACAATGGCCATTACGTCGCAAACATGACAGACCAAGAACTTGGGATAAGAATTACATCCGATGACAGTGAGAAAATTCTTACTGTTTCGAATGAGTGTGTATCAGTGTCAGAAATTAAGGTATAACTTTTGTATCAGTTTTCATAGCCGGAAAAATAATTACAGTGCATTATTCTTCTGGATTAAGGTTTCAGTCTTCCTTTAGTTTACAGGTGTCTAATATTAATCTTTAACTATTTTTTCTTATAGGATATGGGGCAACTTTTTGGCGTGCAGTTATCGGAATTTCTGCGCCGTGTTGCACTTTGTTTCTACCCTGAACTTGCGGCAGATACTGACAGTATGTAAATCGAATTGCACTGCATTGGCTTTAATAGTATGTTACTAATTGATTGGTCTCATTTTATTATCGACAGAGGATTGTTTTACCGTTATTTCCCCAATCATCAAATCTCTTTGCTTGGACGCATCAAAAACCTTGAATGACTGCTTACAATTTCACCAAAAAATGACCGGAGATAAAAAGAACGCATTCCCTAAAGAGAATTCTTCTGTAATCCAGTCTGTCATGTCCTCACAAAGAGCACTTGTGACTGCTACTAGAAGCCTGGCATTGCATTTACAGGTTTCAATGGCAAGGTATAATATATACGTTCGTATCAGAATGATATAGAGTTGGTAAGCAACTTATAGCATAAGTTGCAATTGTGCGTAATTGGTTTGCCGAACTGTAAGAAGTATACTGCAGATTCTATCATTAATGTGCAACTAAAACATCCTTTTTTTCAGAATTGAAGATTTTACGGACAGTCTCGAAAATGCCAAAAACATTTGCGACTGTTCTGTGGCTAATCATGCAAATGAGCACCGTTTTAACGCGGATGTCTATAACAGTTTGAATGATCAGTTAGAACTGATAAAACAGGACTTACATGCTTGCAATTTGTGTTGGGACGAAAGCTCTCTGCGCTTACAAAAACTTAGTCCGCATCAAGAAAGTTATGGTGGTATGTGTTCGGCTATCTATGAACAATACATCATTTTTCGATTTCCGCCCGATTCAAATTGGTTATAATTTTTTTAGATGTGCAAATTCCTTTTATGGAGTCAAGAGATGATCCTGCAGACTGTCAATCTGGGATTCCTTTGCTTGAAAAGACAGACATTGCCCCAGAGGATCAGGCAAGATGTTTTCTCGAAACATTCATAATTCATACATATCTTGCAAATGAGTTTTTACACTCTATTAACAACTTTTTCTATGTTATTACATTGTTTAGATTTTTGAAGCCTATGTTGATGATATTGGAGAACCAAATGCTGATGAAGACTGTTATTGGGATTTAGAGCTCCGGGTAAGCTTATTGATTAAGAAGAATCAATAGAAGATCATGCCCTTTGACCATAAAAATGATTTTCTCGTTTTAGAAAAAATCTGCGGAGGAAAGGAATCTTTCGAAGAGAATGTTTACAGAGCTCAAAACTGTGTTGGTGCCCAAAGTTGAGGAATGGCAAATACGCGAAGCCCGTGCATTGCGGGTTGGTGACATTTCTGAGCGTAGATCACCTTCACCGACAACAGTGAATAAACAACTGTTCGAAGAAGCCGTAAAACAACCTGCAGAGACCTTGCCATCCATAAGCAATCAAAATATTACGGACGATGTTGGAACTAAGCAGTTGGAGCCTGCGATACCGTCATTTCAAATACTGAACTCTACCATTGCTGCAATGGCAGCGGCACGCTCAAGATTGCTAAAGCCTTCACCGTGTGAGACTTTTGATTCTGTTGGGGATGACTACTGCGACAGTGACACCTGTAGTGATACGTAGATTAATTAAATTACACGTTTTCCTAAATATGCTATCTCAAACTGCGCTAGATGGTTTTGCCGACATACCCAAAACCTACACACAACACCACCATTTACAAGGAATAGTGGTATAAATGGCAACTAAATTGTCTCCAATATATGCTCGTAGAAGCATTTCCTTCGCTTGTAATCATCAATACAGAAGATGTTCAAAATGAAACGTGAAATGAGGCAAAGTGCCATGTCAAACGATTTCTTTTTCTAATTAATGGAGAAATGAAAAACATTCCAATAAAATTGGAAGAGAATGTTTATGTATAAAACTTCCTGCTACATACTAGTAGTTATTTCAGGTTATTGTTTCCTAAAAGCTCGCAATTGCTAGTAAACTGCAGTTTCAGCGCAGAATATTTTCTCATGCGAAACGATAAATCCAGTAGATATTTATTTTATTTATAAATTCTTTGTTGAATGCTGTAATTTGAAAACTAAAAATTTGCCGCGTTACCTTCCTGCGCATTAGTGTACTGTACTGAACTTGGACTTTACAGCCAAAGTTTTTGCATTTCTTTGACAGTTATTTGCATATAACTGCTGAATTGTTAAAAATATTGTCATCATTTTTACGGGATTTTCAATTCCGCCCCCTCTCATGTCGTCATTAACCGAAACGTTACGTTGTATTGAGCGTACTTTTTTATAACAATTTAGTCAGTAATAGTAATTTAAAGTCGGCAGTTTAAAAAAGGGAAAAACGCCATAAATGTATACACAACATTTTTTGTAAATTCATATCCCAAATAAGGGATTTCATATTTCATTTTTTTATGAAAAGGCTGGTCCCTCACTCCTAGCATTATTACGCCCGTATCACCGTTTCTTTTTGTACCATACTTGAGCAGCGAACCTATTTTTGAAGTCCGCAACATAATGTTTGTGTCATTTGCAGTCCACCATTCAACATACACAGGGTGCACTGACAAAACTACATACACTGAAAACACTGCAGATGGAACCTACAATTAATGCAGATTACATGATAACAAGTGCATAATACTAGTCGGTTAACCCAATTTTCAAACTTGTTATTTTCCTATAAGAAGCAATTTTCCCAATCTATATTCAACTCATTTCACCGTAAGTTCAACTGCGGCTGTATCGCCGTATCTTTGTTCAACGGATAAACTCCGGCGTTACATTACTCGGTGATTGACCCGATGAAATTCAGCTCGGCGACTGAAATGGCACATATTGCTTTCCGAAGCTTCCGTTTTAATTGGTTTCCCCTGCACAACCTGGTGCATTCATTCTTTAAAGTGCATTTGGCTCCTTATTTCCCTGGAGTATAACCAACAGCGCGCCGTTGTGATGACATATTGGATCGAAAACTATAGTTTAGCAACTTTTCCTTCGGGGATTTGCTACAAATGGCTCAATTTTCTCCGCATCAACACGGTGAATGCGCCGACTTTTGTTGGCTGAGATTTGGAGGAAAAAAAAAGTCCATCAATAGCTGCTGAGCTAACTATTGAAAAATGAGCGACTCGTCATATTTGAACAAGTTTAGATTGAAGAGGATCCTCGACAAAGGAGTCACTTTAACGGTAGTCCTTTCGAGCTGTCAGCTTTCCGGTTTGGAAAAACTTCCAATACAAACACAGGAATAGCAAGTTTGAGACCCACTTATCAATGTGGCAATGGCTTCATTCAGACGTGCACTGCTAAAAGATTTTTAAAATCACTTTCCAATAATAAATAAAACGTTTGGAATAACAGTATCGCCGTCGTGTAACGCCCGAGGACCGACAACCCCCACATGCAAAAGAAATGTATTTCAAATGCATTTTGAAATACATTGTAAATTGTGAAATGCATTGCAAATGTATTTTTCAAAAAGAGCTCCACAATTAATGCATTTTGAAATAAATTGCAAATTAATTTAAATGCAAACAGAAATGCATTTTACTAATGCATTTCACAATGCATTTTACAATACCTTGACATTTGCATTGTGCAATACATTTAGCAATACATATTTATGGCATTCAGTGTGCTATTGTAATTTATTACATTATTAAAAATTCAATCCTAAAGTGCATTGAATTTTAAAAGTTAATCAAGATGACCTATACATTATAAACTATATTTCACAATACCATATGAGCAATTTATGGAACGTATTATGAAATGCATTTTGGAATGCATTATGAAATGCATTTTGGAATGCATTATGAAATGCATTTTGGAATTCATTATGGAATGCATTTTGGAATGCATTATGAAATGCATCTTGGAATGCATTATGAAATGCATTTTGGAATGCATTAGGAAATGCTCAACAAATGCATGTTACAATGCATTTTATAATTCTTGATGAAATACATTTGTCTCAATCTACACATATTGTAAAATGTATTTCTTTTCCATATGAGCCAACTGCGACACATAAAATTTGGTTCATTTTTACATTTATTGTGTTTTTATGACAAAACTCCAAATCGGTCTTCACAAGTTTTCCTATAAAACTTGCATTTTCTATAAAAAAGGTTGCAATTAACCTGAAATTTATGTAAAATTACATTGCATGTCCTTTTTTCCATTAATTCGCATACCAGCTAAGCAACGGAGTATGCATGGATGGCCGACTTACAGAGGTTTACCAAATGCTAATGCAACTAACTACATTATACGTGCACATGTATGTTGTATATGTACAAGATTTTATAAAAGCTTGACAAAACTTTGACATATATATAAAAATTTGACAAAACTAATGTGAATAGATTTCACTTAATAAGCATTATGTGCATCAGGGATTTTTCTCAATTTGTTTAAATTCTTCGATATCATTTACTGTATTTGTGTTTATTTATTATAATATGTAATATTATATATTTGTACATAATAATACAAATTATAATTACAAAAAGTATATTGTAGTGTCGCTAAATCAATCACTGCAATTTACTTGCATGTAGAAAGACAAATTTGGGAAGTAGATTGTTCACCATTGTTACGAAAAGGGACATGGTATAAAACCTAACAATTTATTTTGGACAATTGAGGACCAGAATTCCAGCAGGGTCCAAGTGCCACAAATTGCAAAAATTAGCAAATACAGTAAGCAAAATGGTTTTAGAGAAATGACCGTGTAATATGTCACACAACCAGGAAAGTAGACGATTTAAGTTTGGACAAATTAGGATCAAATTCCAAGAGGGTCTAAGTGCCACAAAATGCAATAATGTGCAAATTACAACATAATTGAACTTGCATCGGAAATATCGTTGATCGCATGCATTCAAAAGGATCTATGTGCCATTCTTTCATTTACGAAAAATACGCTAAGAAATGTACCTACAGGGTCTTACAAAAATGCTTAGATATAATTAGGCATATTATCTATTTTGGAACATTCTATTGGACACCTCGCAAACTTTCATTTGGCACATAGGTCTTTTCGAACTGCTATTCCTCATTTGATCAAAAATACACTAAGAAAAATGGTTTTGATCAAATGAGGAAAGGGTGTCACAAAAGTACTAACATATTAGCCTGATCATCTCACAAAAGTCACAAAGTTATGTTATTACTTCCGTTTTAACCAGATTCAGTACTTAAAATATACTGGGGAAAAATGTCAAGTTGGGATTTGATCAATATCCCTCTCCAAGGGACAGGCCCTTTCGTTCCCTGTGCCCATTACCCTCACAAAGAAAACCCCCTACAGACAGAAACATGTCAGGTGACATTGGATCCACCAGAAAACGCCTAATCCCTTATAACTTGCAATCAAGTCATTAAATGAAGCCAGTTTATTCCTGGTGAGTTAGGGGAAATGTAGATCCTTATCTCTCAACTTGGTTTTCAGGGGTAGGTGGCCCAACGACACCTATACCTGTGAGTAATTTGAGCTACCTGTTGGTAAGACGATCTGCTCAGATAAGTTTCCAGATCAGAAGGTAGGCTGAAGAGTACAGGCTCATAAAAGATGTTTGGGTTAAGAACATTAAATGATTAACTTCTAAACCTGTGTGGCTGACTCCATTAAACTGACAAAAATGTGGTTTCAATAAACAGGTCACATAGCCTCACCGTGACCTAATCCACCCACATGCAAAAGAAATGGATTTTGAAATACATTGCCAATTGTGAAATGCATTGCAAATGTATTTTTTTAAAAAAAAGCTCCACGATAAATGCATTTTTAAATGCAAACAGAAATGCATTTTACTAATGCATTCCATAATTCATTATGAAATGCATTTATGTCTCAATCTACACATATTTTAAAATGCATTCCAGCATGCATTTTCTATAATGTACTTGAGAAACTGGTTAAAAAATGATGGATTTACACTCAACCCACATGCAAAAGAAATGCATTTTAAGTGCATTTTGAAATACATTGCAAATTGTGAAATACATTGCACATTGTGAAATACATTGCACATTGTGAAATGCATTGCAAATTGTGAAATGCATTGCAAATTGTGAAATGCATTGCAAATTGTGAAATACATTGCACATTGTGAAATACATTGCACATTGTGAAATACATTGCAAATTGTGAAATGCATTGCAAATTGTGAAATACATTGCAAATTGTGAAATGCGTTGTAAATTGTGAAATACATTGCAAATTGTGAAATACATTGCAAATTGTGAAATGCGTTGCAAATGTATTTTTCAAAAAAAGCAACCAGAAATGCAAAAAAAGCTCCACAATAAATGCATTTTGAAATGCGAACAGAAATGCAAACAGAATTGCAAAAAAAGCTCCACAATAAATGCATTTTTAAATGCAAACAGAAATGCAAAAAAATCTCAACAATAAATGCATTTTTAAATGCAAACAGAAATGCATTTTACTAATGCATAATAAGTATTGATTCAAACTGCACATCAGAATGCTGTAAATGGCAGATATTCAGATACTCGTACATGACATAACGGATTACTCCAGCATCATCCCCAGCGTAAATTTTCATTCCTAGCATAAAATGTCATTTTCTCAACTTCCCAATCTGCCAACAATGCCGACCAACTTTCACAGAGTGTATAGGGGATGCAAAATCTTCATGACTTATAATAGTCCACAATTCCGCCTTCAAAATTTCCTCTAAATGTAGTCATCAACCAACAATTTGAAAAGCAACGGAGCATTGTATGGGGCCAGTTGAAATGTTGACCCCAAGGCCCCCAGCAAGAAAGGGCAGTAGCTTTTTTTGCTGAAAAGACCAGCGGGAGTTACCCAGTGCCAAAGGTTTAAAAGCTGTTCCCCTTTGGGTTTGGGCCTTGCATTGATGCCTAATGCAGCAAGTTAATCCTTGGTCAGGGCATGGATTGTTAGGGTCCTTCCATATCATTCCCTATGAAATCGGTCTTGGTTAGCCACAGACATAAACAGAGACCTCTTTGGGACCACGCCCTACTGCTTCTGGGCTTTTTGTGCCCCACACAATGGGCAGCTCTCCTTGGGTCCATCTTTGTGAGGACAAATTATACTAATATAATCCCGAGCGAAGAACTAATGAACTCGGAATGTCCTTTGGCTTTTCAGTCACTTTAAAGGCCTTTAAAAGTTCCGCTGCTTCGGCATTGGTGGTTTACATTTGCAAAGAACAATTTTTGGGACTCCTTACATTGCATCTTATATGGAAGTCTTGAAAATGTCTTACCATTGAGTATAGACTTGAAGAAGCAAACCCGTCTAAGCTTATGGTTGCAATCGTTGTGTCGAAGAAATTGCTATGTTACTGTGTTTACATGCAAGCTTAATCCACCTTGCAACAAGTCATTTTCATGATTATGCTTCATGACAAAGCAGAACAGACCTCGAGTGGTGTGATCAATCTAATTTAGCTTAAAACCATGCAGATACAGCATATTCCCCATATATTTGTAATGGTGTTATATGTTACTATGTTTACATGCAAGCTTAATCCACCTTAGATCAAGTCATTTTCATGATTATGCTTCATGACAAAGCAGAACAGACCTCGAGTGGTGTGATCAATCTAATTTAGCTTAAAACCATGCAGATACAGCATATTCCCCATATATTTGTAATGGTGTTATATGTTACTATGTTTACATGCAAGCTTAATCCACCTTACACCGAGTCAATTTCATGATGGTTTACACATTATGCTTCAGAACAGACCCTGAGTGGTGTGATCAATCTGATTTAGCTTAAAACCATGCAGATGCAGCATGTTACTATGTTTACATGCAAGCTTAATCCACCTTAGATCAAGTCAGTTTCATGATGGTTATGCTTCATAACAAAGCAGAACAGACCTTGAGTGGTGTGATCAATCTGATTTAGCTTAAAACCATGCAGATGCAGCATGTTACTATGTTTACATGCAAGCTTAATCCACCTTACAGGAAAGTCATTTTCATGATTATGCTTCATGACAAAGCAGAACAGACCTCGAGTGGTGTGATCAATCAAATTTAGCTTAAAACCATGTAGATACAGGATATTGCCCATATGTTTAATGTAACGGTGCTATATGTTACTATGTTTACATGTAAGCTTAATCCACCTTACAACGAGTCATTTTCATGATGATCTACACATTATGCTTCAGAACAGAACTTGAGTGGTGTGATCAATCTGATTCAGCATAAAACCATGCAGATACAGCATATTGCCCATATGTTTGTAATGGTGCTATATGTTACTACGTTTACATACAAGCTTAATCCACCTTACACCAAGTCATTTTCATGATGGTTTACACATTATGCATCATAACAAAGCAGAACAGACCTCGAGCGAGCATATTGCCCATATGTTTGTAATGGTGCTATATGTTACTACGTTTACATGCAAGCTTAATCCACCTTACACCAAGTCATTTTCATGATGGTTTACACATTATGCTTCATAACAAAGCAAGAGTGAGCATATTTCCCATATGTTTATAATGTTGCTCTGTGTTACTATGTTTACATGCAAGCTTAATCCACCTTACACCAAGTCAGTTTCATGATGGTTTACATATCATGCTTCATAACAAAGCAAGAGTGAGCATATTTCCCATATGTTTGTAATGGTGCTATATGTTACTATGTTTACATGCAAGCTTAATCCACCTTACACCAAGTCATTTTCATCATGGTTTACACATTATGCTTCAGAACAGACCTCGAGTGGTGTGATCAATCTGACTTAGCTTAAAACCATGCAGATACAGCATATATTCCCCAAATGTTTGTAATGGTGCCTGTTCTGCAGGGAAGCTTCACTGCACCTGCTTTTAGATTTACCACAAACAGAGGAAACTAGAAGTCAGCCTGTTTAAACTGTTTACATGCTTTAGTTTGAGTGCCAGGAATCAAACCATCATAGAGTCCCAATAATGAATAATCCAGCCTTAAAATTCATACCCAGAGTGAGAAAGGACATGGTCAACCGTTCTGAAAAGCTGGCTTACTCAAGCTGAGTAAATTGCTAAGCTTTTAAAAGCTAAAGTGAATTTCACACGTTTTTCTCATTAAATTAAACGAAGTGACATCATGCATGCACTGTTTGCACCATTGGATAACCAAGTGGCCGAAGAAAACAAGGGTGCAAAATGCGTTTGGTCAATTCAGGAAAGGGCCTCAGAAAGAACCCTCCAGTTCACTTTCACATAGGTCATGAATAGACTTCGGAACATATTTAATTGGAGGTATTGCTTTCTAATCCAATTTGCGTTTATGCATATTGCACTTGCCGACAGTGCCCCCATACACGTACCTCTGAAAAGATTTTCAGGTGAGGTCCATTGAGGTAAAGCTGGTTTTTACTGATGCATGTAACCATGCATGTAACCATGAATTACTGATTCAGGAAGGTGTTACATAAATGGCGTCTTTTGAACATGGAAGTGCAAACGAATTCAATGCAAATATACTCGGCGTTTGTTGGATTAGTGAAACAAAAAGTTAAGTTTCACAACCTGGGGACTAATCTTTCATCGCACATTTATACCCTGAACGGTGAGTTGATGATAAAAAATTAATGAAAAAGTTGATGAAAAAAGTCTAAGAAAAACTTACGGAATATTTTTAAAACTTGAAATTGAAAATTGGCTGCATCTTTGTCGATTTCATCCAGCCTGTTAAAAAATAAAATGAGGAATCAAGTTAAGCTCTGCACCATACAGGCAAATTTATGACCTTTATATACCCCATATCCAAAGAAAGTGCATTTTAAATGCATTGTGCAATGTATTTCCATTTGCAAAATGTATTTGAAATGCATTTTGAAATGTATTTAAATTAAGGAAATA
>JAQFYZ010004333.1:0-11286 GCA_034695085.1 Cylindroiulus punctatus | reverse complement strand
TTATATCCAGGTCGGTGCAGTTCTTGGATTTTCCGTTCCTGGAAATCCGAAAAGTGTTACGTTGGCACTTTAATATATCAGGGAAATTGGAAAGGCATGCAATGATCAGGGAAATGTGATTTAATTTGAAAAAGTAAGGGGAATTACCTTTACCTAGCTAAAACGTTTACATGAGTTACCTTTGTTTGTCCAAGTAAGTATTGCATAATGACCTGTTTTGCCTACATGTATGTTAATTTACTTTATCAAACTCAAAGTAATGCTTGCTGTTGGTGTTAAATGTGAAAGCAACTCAACATGTTAAGGAACACGTTAGCAACTTGTAAAATCTGGGGTGAAGTTTGTAAACACTGCATGTTCAGGCGAGTCTAGCCTCGTTTTTCTGAACTTCATGGAAATCTGCCTTGATTTGAAGTTAGGCAACATCCCTGAATGCACACAGCTCTTCAAGAGTTTCATAACCCTTCGCTTGACACATTCTTGACCATGCATCGTCCAATTCCTTATTGTGTTCGGCAGAAAACGTTAGATGTTAGGGGGTTAAATTGACGGAATGGTCCAATTTGGTCGACCAGCTGTTTTTTGCCTTAATCATGGGACAATGGGACGGTAAACAGGCATCATCACCTCACTCTGTGCACCCATAATGGCATTATTGTAACGACCCACTCGACTCTAATTATTATTACGATCTTGTTTTTCGATTAATTGGGTCCGCGCCGATCCGCTCAACCATAAAAGCGGTAATTGTCTCTTAGCTTTTTAGTATTTGTCCCCTTGCCGAAAAATTTAATTCTCCTAATAAAACATGAATGCTCATTTAGGCGGTGGCTAGGGTTTTGTAATGGCACCACGGAATGGGACATGCCTACCCCTGGGTCCAATTAGCGTGCGACCCACCGCCCGGCCCCCAGGGGCTCCGCACCCATCAGCCAGGGTCACCCTTCGTCCAGACGGGTCAAACGTCAGACGACCCTGAAACCGTTCTTTTGATATGGCCCGTTATTTGGGCTGGTCTAGAAGAGGTCGATTTCGATCCAAATTTCAAATTTTTTGTAGTTACTTTTTTTTTTTTTTTTTTTTTTAATTTTTACAAAATAGTGATTTTTTTGTAGAAATAGGGTGCGTGCTTACCTGGTAGTTAGAATTGGCAGGGAAGAGAAACAATGGCCAGGTATGTTCATATGGAAGTCATGGAAATGTTTTGAAATGAAATTCAGGTTATGGAACTCATGAAAAAGTCATGAAATTCCCACATTAGTAATGCAATTTTTGCATTTGATTGCTTCACTGGACAGTTTGGTCGATGTCACCTCACCCATTGTTGACCAATTTATACGCTTTCTAACATTGTACGTACATGAAGATCATGAAAAATGCTACTTGGAACGCCTCAAATGCCGATCGTAATTCACTGCAAATGAAAAATAAACAATTTGGAGAAAAAATTGTTATCCAGTTTCTCAAAAAACCTTTTATTTCATATACATTTGTGTGCGGTTTTGATCTCTATACAAATTTTCCTCAAGTGGAAATTTGTTGGTAAGTGATCATGTCATCCCTTGGAACAGGACGTTGAAAATTGACTAGTAACACAGGGCGAAGGGTGTATCAAAGTCATGATTTTGTGATTAGAAACCTTGAACCGCCCCATGTTCTAGGTATTGGATATGTTTTTAGAAATTATGGATACAATACCAAATTCAGTTCATTTCAATTTCACGAAATTCCTATTCGAGAAATTTCGATGAAAAATGTAAAATTGCAGCAAATTATTACCATAAGTGTGATGGCGAGTTTTTAGACAACACCTGGGCCCAGTTTCTTAAAAAAAATTAAGGTTGAGGAGTTGATGAATCTGAAGTATAGATGTAAGCAGTTAAGGCTGTCATCTACATGTAAGGCTGACTCGGTTAGGCAACCTGAAAACCTCAACTCCTCACAGCCACCGGCTTAAAACTAAGATTCATCCACTTCTCACACTGCTCATTTTTTATATGAATTTGGGCTCAGGTAATTTTGGAGATTTTAAAAATGGTAGATTTTCAGCGTAACCTCGAGGAATGCGCATCTGGGAATGGGGTTTTCTACTAACTGTACAGTAGGTGCTCAGCCAGAGGCAGGGCGCGGGGATTAGGAAGATCAGAAACAAGGTAGTTTGAGGGAATCCCCTCCTGTTAGTCGCTAAGTACGATTAGCTGTAATTTGATAGGCCTGTGTCCCAGCGCCATCTCCGAATGACTACATACTGAAGGTATCGAAAAGCTGAATTCCAATGAAAATTGATACAATTTTTCGATGATCCGAATATGTACACAAATTTCCAAAATCCAATTGTTATTCCAAATAGTGGTCGAGTGTTTTTCTTTAATATGGGCATCTGATACCTATCGCATCCTACAGCCAAACGCCCCATCATCCCGTTCCGTTTGTGTCGGGAATGCCTGATGCCATCGCCCACTCTCTCACATTAGCCATTAAATGGTCACGAACTTGTAAGCATTTAACTACCTTTTTGTTTGCGGTTGCTGTTCGGTTGAGCATTAGCTCGGTCCACCTGGCGGCGATCTGGTCGCCCTGCAAAAAACGAGGCCTGACATTCCTAATCGCAGTTGCGCGCACATCATGCATGCAAGCTTTCAAGATTTAATGGAGATGATAAGCTTCGGGAAAGGTAATTGGCGATTCAGTTTGGCCGGTGATTGAGATGGGTAGGGCGCTCGGGTGGAGTCGCCCAGAGTCGGGATGTTGCGGATCAAGTGCGGTGGGGCTGATTATCGGTTCGGGGTTTAGCTCGGGGCCTCTAACGCGTTAAGACGAAATTGGATCCTTTTTTTCATAAAAATCAAGTTTATCCAAAACTGCAGTTTTACGTGGTATCGCGTGGGCAATCGCGGGCTGATTCCGAAATGGAAAACCCTGCAATAATCGGCTTGGAAATGATAGACAGTCGTCTGACGGATGACAGGGTGACGTCATCGTGTCACGGCCGTCTGCCTGCAACGTGCAGCAACTGGGCAACATTGCGCAGCAACGCATGGGTCTGCGCATAAACTGGCAAACGATAGTGTCTATAGTAGAACCACGAAGAGATGGAACTGGGCTGAAAGCACCGACCAATAGAGTCCAACCGCCAGTTTGCGATTGACTAAGTCCAGTATTTCGCATACAGCGCCACTGGTGAGAGGAAGGAGCTAAACAAAAAAAAAAAATACATTGGAGGCGCTTCAGCTCGAGGCGTCAGCCATTTTCCTTTCAACAACTGAAAACCAGGAATTCCTAATCGATAAGCGATACCTCTCTGATTGGCTGCACTTCAGTTCCATCAGTTCGTATTTCTACTATACGTGCGGCCTACATGTACCAGTTCGGTCATAATACATGTACGGGCATGATGCAAGATTGTTACACAGCAATAAGGCTTCCCGCATCTGTTTTGATCTGGCGTGATCCAGGTCTGGGGCACTGCACTCTGGGCTAACAGCTTTTCTATTTTTGGCTCTTTTTTCAATGTGGTTAGAGGGAATAAAACGTCGAAATCGAAGTGATCGCGTGCAAGATGCTGTTGATCAAGGCCCGTTTGGGCCAATTTCAAATTCCGGGTTTTCTCCATTCCTCTGGCATAATTAAGGAGCCAGCCACTGATTTATCTAGATTTGATGGTGGGGCACCCTTCGCGGTGCTGACGCCCTGAGCGGGGGGCGGCTGAACCACGAAAACCTACACGAAACGATAATTGAATACTCGATCCTCTCGCCCTTGGTCATGATTAGGCAACATAACTTAGCTAATCGACTTCATGCCACAGGGAAAGGTCACCAATAGCAATAATTTTGGGATGCTTCTGTCCCAATAACTAAATCTTGCTCGTCTACTCTACCCATGATCAAGTGAGACGATTACAAATGTTTGCAGAGTTTTGAAGATCAGGAGATCTGTTGAAGATTAACAAGGTCGACCAGTTCCTCAGATTTGTATTGGCATTCTTTTCAGAATACCCTAAAAAACCAAGGCGATTTAATGACACCAAGGTGATCTTTAAATCATTTTATGCGCCCATGGTTCGTGAAGATTTAAGAAAATCTGCTACTGAAGTTAACGATGAAATTTGCAAAACACAGTGTGAATGTGAAATGCATCCTTTGTTGATGAAAAATGCAAATGACAGTAAGGCTACCCAGTCAACCTGAAGGGTAACTATTCTCAGAATACTGTATACCATCACATAACATCAGTGTCATGTCAGCTTTCAGTTTCAAACTAGGTGCCCATGAAAACCAACGTACGACCTCTTAAAGTCTAGGGACGTGAACCAATGAGGTTATTTGGACAGCTTTTGTTCAGGAGGGCAATTAAATCTATGGCGAGATGAAAACCATCAAAGCCAATTTTCACATCCCTTTTCTTCCTCCGAATTAAAATCTAGAGGTGCAAACTTGCTTGACCATAATTAATTGCCCACGATGTCTAATTGCTCGTTCTGGCAAAGCTGGTGCTGCAAGGGGATTTCCCAAACAATGCAGCCGGGCGAGATTCATCATCGTCACGCAGGGACCGCGTTGAAAGTATTAAGGGTAAAACAATCGGCAACAGTTTTTGTTTTTTTATTAATATTTTACTTGGCGAAATTAATGAATATTAATATTTCGCCGATGGTGCCGGGCCTGGCGGTCGCTCACCCCCACCTCTCCAAAAACAGGTTCCCGGACTTTAAAGGCTGCCCTGGGAAACTTCCCTTGGCCCAGGAAACTTATTCCGGTCAAGACAGTTGCTTAATAGTGAACTTAACTATCGCTGCTGATTCCTCAGCCAACAGTCCTATAGTAGAACCAAGAAGTGATGGAACTGAAGGACAGCCAATCAGAGAGATGTGGCTTGTCGATTTGCACTTCCATGAGTCTTTCAGAAGATAAATCAATCGCCAACACGTGATTGAACCCTATTGGTCGGCACATTCGACCAAGTTCCATCACTTCTTGGTTCTATTATAGTTCTAACGGACTTTTAACGACCTTTTGTTTCTTCTAAAAATATGGAGAAACATCCAAGTGTATGTATCCAAGTGTAGCAAGACATGTTCCCTTTGTGTTTATTCTTCACGCAAGGAAATTAAGAAGTTTTGTCAGATAGTTTGATTGCAATTTTTCATTTTTGCAACACATTACCGTTCTCTGAGCTCTGGCAAGGAATGTCAGTGTCAGCTCCAATCAAACTATCTGACAAAACTTCTTAATTTCCTTGCGTGAAGAATAAACACAAAGGGAACATGTCTTGCTACACTTGGATATGCAATATCCAATTTGCACATAATTGCTCATCCATTCGTCTTCTTTAAAACATAAATGGAAGAAACCTTAACACAATTGTAGTCTGTTGGTGGAACTGGTGGAGCCCACATCATTGTGTTCAATTACTGCGTTAATTGGCACAATATTCCACAATAATACCGTTGGTATTATGCTCTGATCCATCACAGGCACTATAATAATGTGTGTTTCAACTAACAGCTCGTATGCTGGCAGTGATTGCCTGGCCGTTAGGGGCAACTATTCAAACATTCCATTGTTACATGTAGCTTAGTCCAGTCTTTAAGTTACGTTCTGACAGTTAATGCTGTCATACATGTCATGCATGTTCGTGTATACTCTTCACAACTGGAGTATTGATATTAATACAGTATAATGCGTACATGTGATGCAGGGAATACTGTATATGAAAGTTGGAAATTTTACTTTTGAAGGAAACCTATCTGTTTGGGATATTCCATAACTTATTATAAAGAATAAAAAACTTGATACTGCACACCTTGAACACAAAGTTGGCTGAACTTGTCCATTCAATGTACTATTTGGAGAAACTACAGTGCATGTCACAAATATTGTTGGTGCAGCAGTTTCATTAAGTATGCAAATATGCAACACATTGTCATGAATGCTATACGAAGTTCGTGGATACCAATTAAAGTTATGCTCTCGAGTACACTTTGATATACTGTACAGTATGTCTTGCACCAGTTCAGACTGTATCAAAGTGGGTTAATCCCAACAGCTCGTAGGCTGGCAGTGATGGCCTAGCAGTTTGGGACAGCTACATAATGCATTATATTGTTATCTTAGTTCAATTTAAGTTGCTTGAACTTGTTCATCGACGATGGCAATCTAGAATCTTGCTGGAACTTTTAATACGTGCGCAATGATGCAAAACATTTCCATTAATGCTACCTGCTTGGTGGATCCCAATTAAGGTGGTGGTCGGATGGACCTTTTCATTAAGGTTACCAAGTTATGATCACACACACATACATACCTTGAAGAATTCGATTGCAAGGACAATCTGAAGAGTCACTCGCGTGCATCAAACTTTTACCGATGTAATCTCTGTAATGATGTGTTCGCTACTTCCCACGCTTTTTATATCTCCAGATATATATTTCTCTGGCGATTGAAATAGCTTGTCAAAACGGAGAGGATGTAATTGCTGCCTAATGGCTCCAGTCCACCTTCGCTGTCAGGCCGTAATTCGCTGCCAAATGGATGGCCAAATGGCAGCTGGACTACTCAGAGCCACTGACAGCCAGTTAATGATATTAATTCAAACGCGCTTAATTACAAAATTCATCCTCGCTAGGGTGGGGATTATCCCACCCGTTTGCAAATGGCCCGCAAAAAAATGGCAATTACTCTTGGGTGCTATTTGTCCCGAGATGGGCTCGATAGGGATTTTCGTCAATCGCGTGCTCAAGTTTGGGTACCATTCATCTGCTCGCCCATTAAGCTGAAGGCAGTGACTAATAATGAACTTGATTACCAGGATTAACTGGCGCTTAAATTACGAAGCCAGTCTAGAAGACGTACGTGTTGCACTCTTTGTTCACCATTTCTGCCTAACAGTTTACTGTATGAATAGTCATGACTAGTGCATTGATTTAATTCAACTCTGTACTCAGCAGCCAGTAGGGGATATACCGATGATAATATGCTGAAAAGATTTAAAAATTGTAAGGCACCCAAGTGAATTCGCAAATGGCTCACAATGCTGTACATGTATTTAGAAGGACCTATAACTTGCTTTTTACAAATGTGTGAAAATGATGCCTATATTTTTTGTGGTCTAGTTTTCAAACAAAATTCGCACTACCATCACTATTAATATGTCAGAATTGCTTGAATTATATTTAAATGCATTATTGGGGATTTAATGTTCATTAAAATACCATCAGTTGAAAACCGTTTTGAGGAAAGCACTAGCTCACATGTAAAGTCCAGTACTTGTGGTTATGAGGCTGTTTTTTTTCAGACATTTTCTCAGAATACATGACATGAAACTGAGGATGTTGTCCAACATGGCGGACAGCATTCGAGTCATTGTCATAAGAGGGAAACTGTGGACGAATTTTCTATCAATTATTAGATAAACTGATTGATTTAATTAGGAGGCCTGTTCTTTCGGAACGGATTACCCGATTTTAATATGCTGATGAGGGTGGCTTCACCCCATTAACTGCCAGTGATTTGCGCTGCTTGCAGACATCAGATATGTGCGATTTACACTGGTAACTTGCCGGTTCCCACACTTAACATGGCTGCTCGTCGGCAGCCGAAGATGCACCTCCTGGAATGTCATCTGACCAACCCGAATAAATCTCTTTCCGCTTGATTTATTTTTATGGATACTCGCCAAATGTTATCCAAAATCACTGGCTTTTGCGACCCCGTTTTATCAAGCGGTCGAAAAAGTAGTGGTGGTAATTGCAATTGTTCACTCGGTGCTAAGCGTATGCAGGCAGGTGACACTACTCGTAAAAAAGCTGATGCACTCTGCAAGAAGATGGTTTTGCAAGATTGCAATTGGTCTAGCTAAAGCCTAACTCCGCACTCTGATTTTTCGAAATGCATGTACATGTAGCTGTTCAAATAACGTCTATTTTTTCAAGGTGGCGTATAGCTTACTCGTGTTTCCAAAAGCAGTTTTATCCAATTTCCCTCTCCACGAAATCCACTCATAGTTATTCATACACATGTACCTGTTTTGCATTACCTCGATTTTTTCTCAAAACTTAATTTCTCATCAAAATCAAATGTATTCTTCTCTTAGTGCATAGTTCTATTCGGGCATAAATCAAAAATATGTTTCTCTAAAGCACATTATAATTTTTCTGGAATTGTATTTTTTTAATAATAACTGTGCTTAGCCCCAAAAGTGCTCGATGCATAATTTTATTGCTGCGTTCAAGGGTTGTCTTAAAATCTATACTATAGTTCGTTCCCACTTCATCATCAATGCTATCATGTGGTAGAGAGTATTACCGGTCTACCCAGGCGACGACTATGCAAGTATGAGCTCGTACAAATACTTAATTCATTCGCATCTTCAAAATAATGTCAAGCACCCTACCTATTTTAGCACGATTGTTTTTATTTTTAATAACAGCTTTTGTTATCCATTCGTGCATGTGTATTGTGCTCCTGAAATGTTGGCAAATTTCCCTTCCAATTTTTCATCTGAAATTAGCTTATTCTCCAGTTTTCATTTTCCCCCACTCTGATCGGCGTTTATTTTTTCAGTGTTCGACTCAAAACTGCAGAAAAGTCGAAATGAAATGCTCTCATAACTCGTATTTTTTAAAGATCCTAATTTTAAACCAATTTCAAAACGACAAGCGCTTTAGATTGCGCAAAGTTGTGTCCGAAACAATTTAATAGATATTTTGGCACTCGGAGGCAAAACGATGAGAGATAGCAGATTGGAGAAAAACGATCGTTTGGAAACAAAACTTGCATGAATGACAAGTTTTGCCTAAAGTGATACCAAATGTTAAGCTCACTTCGGCCGTTTGGACTACTGGAGTGGTTTTTCCCCTGCTCCCCCTTGGCTGTCTTCTCCAAACTGGAACATCTCGCTCCCCGTTTTTATTATTTGTTGATGTTTTTTGCGCAGTTGTTTGCTGTTGTTGTTCATGATTAGCGAAACAATTAAGGTGGAATTCACTCTCAGCATTTTGATAATTAGGATGTATTATCAGCAAACTCACCGATGAGTGTAACGAGCCACCACCTTAATGGCCTAAAGCACTCACCCGCCCTCGTTGGGCAGCTGCGTGGTCAGCAATGGAATGGGGACGACACTGAGTAACTCAGTTCCACGACAGGGACGATGGGGTCTGGGATCTTCCGAATCCACCAGGCCTGTTGAAGCTCTTGCCTGGTTGTATTCTGCAGTGTTGTCGGATCTCAATAAATTGCATCCCATGATATGTGGGACTTCTATGAGCCTCTGCGGAAATCTAAGACTTCAACAGGTGTTCAGGAAGTCTTTGAGCATGTGAAGTCTGACTGATGTCAATGTGGGAAAATTTCTGAAGTTCATGTTGAATGAATGATGCTGGACTCGTTCAGATTTGTAGCGACGAGACGATCGAACTTCACCCCAGACTTCAGTGACTTCATCCCATGCATCAGTTACTTTCGTCTGACTTCACATACATGTAATTCAGTGACTACATGTATTGGAATTACAATGGTACTTCACTCAGGCTTCCAATGGCTTTAATGGCACATCACTGAGACTTCAATGGAACTTCAATGGTGTCAAACAGTAACATTGAAGTCACACCATGAATGACACCATGTCATTGACATCTGCGAAGTCTGGGTGAGGCCCATGAAGTCTGGTAAAATCCATGAAGCTCGCACTTCAGTTTTGTAACAGTCCATCTAACTAACCATGACACCAAAGCGGTGCACCACTGAATCGGATTCCCCGGGCAACCTTTGACCTTCGAGGTCATGGTGGCGCCCCCAGCAGAGGATTCGGTCAATTAAAGGCCAACGGACGCGTTTCAGACCGACCTCTGTAAGCCAATAAAACCAGAGCCTGGGCATATCTCGGAAATATTCATGAATCTTAAGTGATTTTCACGTTGCTCAGGTGGCACCATGCATATGCATGGAAAAAGCTGCTTGGATGGGTGGGAATTTCAGTAGCTTGTTTTTTGTGTTTGTTTTGCCTTTTTTGCCAAGTTTTTAACGCGATTTCTTAATCATTTCTCGAGAGTTGAACCATTTCCAGGGAATAAACTTAGCACGACATTTCTCCATTACGAATTACCAGAGATTATTGCAGCGATTAGCTCAAGGCGTCAAAACGCAACGGGGGACACTGGTTCCTCCAGTCGGGGGCAGTGAGTGCGTGCATTGATTGCGTTTTTGCCATTTCTATTTATTTTTGGCAATTTGATTTTGTTCTTGCTATTCTGATGTCGGTTATATCGTGCATTAAACAATTAAATTAAGGTGCACAGTGGAAGCTTGAACAGTCGACCACATGACGATTCTCAAATCAAGGATACATGTACTGTACATGTATACTTAAGTATAAGGAATCATTAATGTAAATTTGAAAATATGAGCTCAAATGCAATGCTGTAGCAGATCCTGCATGCATGTGATGTTGTGAATTAAGTTATCGTTTACTAAGTTATCGAAAACATTTTGCAGGCGTGGCACTCCGTGCGTCATTCATTACCATTGTTGCAAAATGCCTCTTATGCAATTACTTCGAAATGTGTATGCTCCCCACCAAAACGATTCTGGATCCGCCGGGCTTAGTATTTCAATTATCAGGTTTGCACCCATGGGCATATGGTTTTGCATCGATTAAATCGGTACATCCACTCGTGTAGGAATGAGCAAACCAATGCGATCTGGTGCACAAGTCCTAGTGTGGGGAGCAGGTAATCCCTGATACGAATTCTGATCGTGCATGGAATTTTTCCAAAGCAACATTAATGTTTCATTGATGCAGAGGGGAATGTGTTGTCCTGCAGCGGCTCCACCAATCGTAATTGTCACTATTTTTTTGATCATTGGTTTTCACCACGAACAACTGCTCGCTTTAGTCCATCTAACTGAGTCTACCTCGTTGACCAGCGCCACCCGTGGACACCGATGGCAGAGAATGCGTGCTCGAGCTTCGCATGCGACAGGGTCATTGGCGCCGCCCAGCGGAATTTTTATCGTTTTATAGCCGCGTGGCCCCAGCCGGTTGTGAAGCGTGGACGGGGTGGTTTCTCACGGATGCGCGGACCGGCTCGGACTCCGGTCGAATTACCGCTCCCCACCCTGCCCCCCAAAATATGCACCGGCTGAGCAAGGCCTTGAGTTTGTCCACTCTGGTGTCGGAAATGCCGCCAACTGCAGACTGACATCTGAGGCCGGCTGCAGACGAGCGTTGTTTTACGGTGCGTTAACGCATCGTTGGACGCACGGTGACGCAGCATCCATTATC
>JAQFYZ010004332.1:0-11288 GCA_034695085.1 Cylindroiulus punctatus | reverse complement strand
TTATTAAATATATGGAATGTACATGCAGCTATCCATGTGGTTTTTTCTTGGGTTTACGCCATAAATATATTTTTTTTGCAACTTGAAAACGTTTATCAACCAGTTGCATATGTTTTGTCCACCACTGTACATTACTCGGTGATGTACACTGCACTGAATAAAAAAGTTTAAAATAAAACCAAACTTTTATTGCATTTCAGCATGTCGATATTTCTTGTAATTCCTTCAAAGGGGTCCGATAAAATGCATCTGTTCATATAAACAAGACATTTTTCAACTACATATAACCCCCCTTGTCATGATTTTCTCCCTTTTCTGGAACACAATAGTTTACAAGCTGTAAATGCATCAATAATTAATAAAAAAAAAAATATAGCTCATTTGCTCTAGACAGTGACATGTCGCCCACCCTGATTAGCTCAGTTCTTCCCAATTATTATGCAAATATCTGGTTGACACACATTTATGTGCAGCGTCTGCTAATACCCAGGCAATATCGGCCAAAGCCCCATAATTTGTTGGCGAACCACTTGTGAAACCAGTGTTTTCACTTGCCTAATCACGTATTCCGCAGACGCAACAGTAAATTCAAACAATGGACACGAAAACCTTCCTTACTCGATTAATTACAAACCCTGGAAAACAACCTGTTAGGCCTCGTTACCGAATCGTCCAGGCTACAGCCTTGTGTTTTTATTGAACATTTTGGGCTTTATTTTCAGTTTGCGTCTGAAGGCGTGAAACCGAGTTACATGTAGGTGGATCAAGGCAACAGGGTGTTGTACTGTTTCGTCAATTTGCGAATCGTTTAAATTAGTGATTTCAGTCCAATTTCAGGGGCTGATCCACCCATGCAGGATTTCCGTGTTCAAGTCATACCACCCAGATGCTGCTCAGGTGGGACACAAACCAAACATAGTTTTCTGGAGCAAATTTGGACAAGATTATAAAACTAAATACAGTATTAATCTCACCATTATCTCACCAAAACTTTGCCAGTAACACCCAATCACAGTGATCAGTGAGGGAAAAACGTATTTCAACACCCTAAATTCTTTGAATAATTTAATAAACAGGCATATTCGATATTCTCTAATCGAATGTGTACTAATAGGTTCCCCCAGAAATTCAATTTTCAACATCCCTGATTTTTCCCTGACTCATCCAGGTTTAAAGAAATGTTCCTGGCCATTAAAAATGCGAAAACATGACATTTGTCAATGTAAGAATTGCTATATTAATTGTTCCTTGTTTATAAATATGAGGTTAACGCAAATTTCAAAAGAAACCAGCAATGGAGCACATATTTTAATAAAAAACTTCGAATTTGGATTAGTTTGTTCAACTTTAAAAATGTCATTATCGATCTCTTCCGCAGAATTACTTGTTAGAATTGATACCTTGAGAGATACCTTGAGACTTCTGTGTCAAGAAATGTTAAATTTCCCTGACTTTTATGAAATCAATCAATTTTTCGTTGTTTAAATTAAGGTTAAAATAGGTTAAAATAGAGTCCTCGCTGACTTTTCCCTGCTTTTTCCAGATTTTTCAGTTCTGGGGGAACCCTGCAAACACCAATTCCATGTAAAATTTATTTTGGACTTTGAGCAGAAATAAAATTATGTAGGGAAATATTAAAATATATTGGGGATACATTGGAATACATTAAGCAATATAATGTGGAATGCTGCTCGAGAAATTAACATTTTTTAATTGCAATTAAATGCATTATATCAAAAAGCTATAGAAATCGTTCAAAGATATGCACTGATCACTAAGTTCCTATAATTCCATTTTTATCATACCTTATAACATTTATTACTTTTTAGAGGGTGTCGAACCATATCTTGAATCAAATTTCCCTGACTTTTCCAGGTTTCCCAGACAATTAAAACAAACTTTTTTACGGAGCTAGCACATATCCAAAAGTGTACATTGTCACACACACAATATTGAAGCATGCTGTAATAAATATAAGATTCAGAAAGTTTCATCAACACCAAGCAACGCTTATTTTTATCATAACTTAAAAACCACTGCAGATCAGACCAACCCAACGCTTGGGTGGGCCAACAAACAACGATCTGATATTCCATTAATCGCCAATCTGGACCCACGCCTAACTTCTCGAGTAAAATTCAAGAAAGCAGGTGGAAATACAGTTACGTCCTTAAATGTCATGAATCAAACAAATGGGTTAAACCCAACAGCATCCCACCTATAACCAGAATGCAGGGTGTAATGAAACTACATCAAAATAATTGCTACGATGCATAAATTCGAACAAATAAGTGCATCAAAACACGAAAAAGTAGCTATCATCACCATGATGATTATAACAGTTTAGGGGTTCTGCTGAACTTTACTAACCTGTCCTTAGCAGCAACTTTTCAATCCTAATGTTCTTTGTATGGGCGCTCGTAGGAAAATAACAAAAATATTATTGTGAAATTGCTTCCTTGTTGTTTGTTTTTATGCACTCATTGTAAACACTTTTATAGACCTACTCGGTTATTATTTTGTACTTTCTGTAATTATTGTACACATATTTTGTACTAACTTATCATTATATGTATAAATATTAACTCATGGGCCCACACAAGTTCCAATATGAACTGATGCATTTTGTTAGCTTTTTTTGATTGAAGTCTGATTGTGAATTCGTTGTTCAAATTGATATCTTTGGCTTCTTCAATCCTCTGGGGGATCCAACACCCAGAACCCCCTACCAAGTCTATGGTTTAGACGTCCCCGCTCTGTCATGCAGTCTCAATATGTAATTATGTCGATTATACACGCAAATCAATCGATGAACCAAATTATTCACGGCACTCATTTCCAAAAATAGGCGAAGTGATTAAATGAAATGTTCGAACCTAGGCCAAAAAGTGCGGTATATAATCAATATATTCGTCTATTTTATTCAGTATCGTACTTGTATGGGGTACTGTTTCAAAGAAATGGCAAAGTGACTATAGTACGAACAGACAAATTCCCCACACGGGTTCCTGCCATTCTGCTGTGTGATAAATATGAAAAGAATCCAACGATTTCCTCGACTTGTTTTTTTGGACTTCATTTCAAAGACTTCAACTGGAAACTTTGAATGTTTACAAAACCTGTCGGCAGATACGCATATTCCAACAGGTGAAAATCAATTTTGAAGTTCAGGATCGCCAGGACTGCTTATCATTTCTGAAAGTTTTGGCGGGCTGCATTATGGAAGCAATTTTAGGGGGATGTTAGTTTGTTTACATTCTCACGATAACATGCATACATGTACAAGCTGATTCGACTTTCAGATGTGCTGACATACAATAAAACTTAAATAGCTGCTGGCATGGCAATATATCCTATCGTTTAATGTCAGTCGCAATGACATGATTTTACGCTAAATGACGATGCATTAGATGAAACGACATAAGATGATAAAATAACATAGACCATAGACATAAGATGAAACGACTCGCAGAACGAGCCTCGACCACTTTCAAGGTCAATCCTTCAAGACGTGCAGTTTGACATCCAGCATTTTCAGATTTCGAATCTGATATCGGTGAAAAATAAACCGGCACACATGTCCACGCTCGCGTCGACCTGCTCCGCGTGTTCCGTGCATAACATGTCGTTATAGGGTCACTTTACCAGAACTCAAATACAACGAAAATTTGAAGGCTCCATCAAAGAAATCCAACGTCATTCCGGAACTTTATCAAGGAAAAAAATCAGGAAAATTCGGTACTTACGGGTGTTAATGCCGAGTCGACGATGACAGCTTCGAGGTCAGTTGCGCGGCGAGTAATTTCCGATTGTCAGGCCAACGAAACACTGTTTTCAACTGTATAAAAAGCGAGAAAATCCGGCATCAACAACACAACCACCTTGCACGAAAGAAAACTTCCGAATGGCGTTGGATTGGAACGCGCCCTAGTGACGCCGTAGCTTAGTTCGGTGGGAATGCGGATGGTGGCGCCACACCCTATGACGCGTATCAATGGCGGACACATTTTTGTTGCTTAGCAACTACGGAAATGATGCATTGCGACACAGGCGGCAAATTTAAATAGGGAGGAATTATTGGGAGTGTGCAGCGAAAGGGTCGCCATCTAGTGGCAGTCGAGTAAGCTCCCGTAAAAGTAGGATACTTTCATCAAATCTCCCAGTGGCGCTGCAGTGAGCCACTTTCATGGCCGCGAGAGTGGGATAAAAGCCTCAAATTAAATGGGAAGTTTTTCATTTTCCCCAAATAAGCTCGTAAATGCAAGCTAATCATTATTATAACGGTTTTGACTAACTCTGTGGTACCCAATACTACTCTTTGTTGGTAGTTAAAACATTCCGTATTTATTTTTGGGCCACGAGCCTGAGTTTACCGAATTTCGCCATGTTATTTGCTGAAAGTATCCTACTTTCATGGGAGCTTACTCGACTGCCACTAGATGGCGACCCTTTCGCTGCACACTCCCAATAGGGGACCAGAAATGATATGAAGATTTTTAAAAGGGGGCGTTTAATTATGTCGTCATCTTGGGCGGGTTGTCAAATATTAAAGGTCTGGCAAAGTCCTCAAACTAAGTTCTCAAACAAGAAAACTTCCACAGATTCATTTACTCCTCACGCCCATTTATTTTTTATGAAATTTGGCAAGTTCTATTTTCCAAAAAAAAAATCATCACTTCGCATCGCTGAAATAAAGCATACCGAAAAACATATACAGTAGAAATCATTTATAACGACATACACCTTAAAAACCTTAGGATTTCGGTCGTTCTAACAGATTGTCGTAATAACCGATACTCCCATTTTAATGTTAATGTATGTGTAAGTATGGATGGGTCGATGCATATCAATTTTGTATAAAAGTAAAAGTATATATTTTATATAAAAGCATGAAAAGTATTATAATAAACTGAATTAAAAAAATATTTAATGATGCAATTTTATTTAACAAATTTAAAGATATAATTTTTGTTGTGTTTTGTATAGTTTAAAGTTGGCGACTATATCTGATAACCAAAAACCGAATTATGTTCGTTGTAATACCCGGTTCCGTCACTATAGGGACGTAGTAATATACATTTGTTTTGCGTGGATTTAGGCACAAAACCAAACTTTGATGTAATGTTTGGTCGCAATATCCGATTTGTCGCTATAACCAGCGTCGTTACAGCCGAGTTCTACTGTATTTATATTGTATGTATATGTATATATATATATAGGTAATTAGGAACCTAAATCCACAATTTATAAGTTTTCAAAAAACGTTCGTGCAAAAAGTTAAATTGTCAAACAGATTTCAAAAACATTCGCCCAGCACATACTATGACGTACATGGTTTTTTGAAAATGTGCTTTCATAGGTTCGTATTATGTCATCACAAAATGTCAATCGAGGTTCCCCATCTCCCAAAAATTACGTCATAATCATGGATAAAACAATTATCGTAGAATTGATCATAGCCCATATCACTATCAAAGACATTGTAGGAAAGGACTGCAGTACAGTGCAGGTAAAAACTTTGTGGAAGAGATAGGCCGACAGGACTTACTGCAGAAAAAACATTTTAAGGAAGCCAATAATGTTTTCTATGTACATAATCATCTTTAATTGCTTATTAAGTATCGGAAATGGGCAGCATTAAAGGCGCCATTCATAACTTCGAGCGACCACACGCTGATTACTCAAACTAGGATAAAACAAGCACGCCACGCCCGCTGCTATTTCGTAACAAGTTGCACAGGATATCTTTTTTAGCTCCATTACAGCTGAATGGCAGTTAGTGCCACCATGTGCATCATCAAAATTAGACATCAATTTTGAGGGCTAGGAAATTAGAAATTGTTGAATTTGAACCAGTGTAGTTATCTAGCAAAGTTAAAAAATGTATTTCTCTGCAGCTGCGGGCAAAACGGATATTAACAACAGCTTGCTATATTTCAATGAGCCTGTAAACGTAATGAGTAACTGCAACGATTTGAAAATTACCCAACTTAGGATAATAAAGCTAAAAAAACAATAACTTTTACATAATATACAGTAACTAAACTCATTTGTCGTTTGATCACAATTTTAAAACTTTATCCATGCTAGCAGAAAATCAATAGCATGCTTAGAAAAAATACTTAAAATTTTGGTGATTTTAGATGCCACTCTGCGGGCATATATTTATCGTCTGAGCGTATACACAAATATAAAAACATGGGCTTGTTGGGATATAAATCTCAAGTGAAAACATCAAGTTTTGATGGACAAGACCAAAATGACAACGAGGACGATTGCGATAATAGCAACAATCAGGGCAAAGCAACAGATTTTTGTCCGATATTTTTTCTGAAATCAATATATTCCTATATCAGAAATTATCAGAAAAATATGCTTTCTAAAAATTGACAGCTTCGGAGCGCTTACCTGTAACTGTGACGCCTTAGTTAACTGTGCTGCACCAGATTCCACATTGTGGTATGTGTGATCAATATTTGATTCTATCGTATCTGAATAAATGGTAAAATTTACATATGGTTAAAGTAGCTCATTAAACAATATTGGCCCTCTTGAATGAAACATCAAGCCGACAAATTATGAAACTCTTTCGGTAAACTCACTTATAACTTCTCCCTGCTCATGCACCATGTTTCCTAAATCACGAAATATTTGATTCACATCCAAAATGTTCTCCTAAATATACAAACGTGAAATGAAAAACATTATTATGTGAATAAAATTAACACTGAATCCAACAAGTGAAACATTATTTTTTCCAATTTTCATTATAAAATGACAAAATTCTACACGTAACAACAATTTTTGTTTTCTGTGTAGAACAAATACGAGTATAAACTAATGAAATAATCCTTTTTTAAACAGTGCAGATATTTTGCATCTCTATGAGATTTTTCACTGTTTTCCTACAAACTGACAGGGCAGGCCCACATTCTCCCTAACTTAGAAATCAATCCGAGTACCTCCAATTGCCGTATCCTTTGTTCCCTTTCCAGGAGTAGAGTCTGCTCAAATTCCACATCCTTCATAACTTGTTGCTGTTCAAATCTATAATTTCCAAAAAATCAATTGCATAACTGCAGATAAATTTAAAGAAATGCAGGAAAGTTATGCAAACTGTATCAACAGCAATACGTTTTCTGAGAATTTAAACTTTCATCAACAAGTAACATTTTCTCGTAAAGTCTGAAAGATTAGGTTAAATACAAATCAATTATCTTTGATGTCTCATAAATTCCAAAAACACAAATAATTGGTTGATTAAGAAGTACTACGAACTGAGAAAAGTACTATGAAAACTTACGTCTGTTTGGCATGCTCTTCAAGAAGGCCAGATCTTTCGTTCGATTCATTTTGACTCTCTTCTTCTGTATACGTTGGGCGCTTTTGTGCAGTGTACTTTGTACGGATTGTAACTGCCATTTGCTACAACAGATGCAACATAATGTGACGTCTTGATCTATTCATGCACGGTGCACGTTTGCGGCAAACATATAGTGCTGTGCAATTACCTTTTGTAAGCCTGTGTATCGCTCGACAGCATCTTGGAAATCGTTTCGCAGGCGTTCAGTGCGCAGCCTTCCTTGCTGAAAAAAGTGAAGGGCAAAAACCCAAATCATCTAACATTTACGAAACTGAAACCCGAACTATTAAACACTTACCTTATCGCCTCCCTTCGAAAGGTTTGTTAATTCCCTTATGGATCTTGTCGTTGAAAGGATAACTTTGTTGGTCATTTGCTGAGTGGATTGACTGCAAAATGTGTAAAAAGTAAGGAGAAATTATAATTAGGAAAATGCTGTAAATGCACAAAATTCTCCCATAATGCCACAAATTTTGCTGGATTTAAACATCAATATATACTCAAATTAAAAAACGCTGATTATTTTGTAATCATTGTTTGTCAGAGATAAAATAATAATTCAAGATCAACTAAACATCATAAATGTGTTAAACCTACATATTATCACGCAATTCTGGTTTATCTTTCGGCGTCCCAATTTGTTTAAGTATTCTTTCCAACGTGATTGCTGTGAAAACAAAGAAGTCATACGTTTAATCTGGGATAATCTTGAACCAGATTTAATTGGCTCAAACAAATGAGGATACATACAGCTTGCGTTCACCGTAAATATATTCGTTCCCACAGATTCACAGAGCTGGGAAAATCGGCTTTCAGCAGATTCTAAACAATGTATAAGAAGACATTTGTCAATAGTGTCTTGGGCGCCAACTGCAGGCATTAGACAGTCACTATTCAAAGCTCAGATAGATGATCAGATTGCAATTATTGTAGAGCCTGAGTTTCGAAAAATATATATGGCATAGGTCCATTCTAAAATGTACAAAATCACTCTCTGACTATCCCTGACCAGCCCAAGTAAATTTCCCTGACTTTCTTCAAAATAAATTTCGTGCAAAAATGCACCCTCATACAAAGAAATTAAAATGATATAAATAGGCATCATAGAAATGTTTTTATTCTGGATTTCATGGGCGATTATGAAAAAGTAGGCACCATGCATGCAAACATCACTTTGGGATCACATTATTCTCGTTTTCACTCTTTTTCAAGAGCCATTTATGCCTGTGCATTTATGCCGGCGCATTTTAGAAAGATTCAATCAGTAATACAAATTTTTAAAGAAATTTCCTGCCACCGTTCCCCGGTTACATTAGATATATAGGCTTACCTGCTCCACCCCATAGTAGTTCTGGTTGGGATGTGGATGTGGTACCGTAATTTGTATGAGTTGCCATGGTGCTGGATTTACTCGATCTTCAGTAGGCAAAACTGGAAAGTGAAATCACAGATTACAGTGAGATTCTGTCTGGAGAGACTGGGAGACCCTTACGTGTCTTATTCTGCAGCTAAAATGGTAGCTCCAAACTGGGAACTTGGCCCTTTTATAAAGCCTTTTGCAAAAATGTACATTGACCTGAGATGCAATTCAACTATGCACCCTATGACGCAATTAAACCCTTGACCACAGAATCCCAGTGCCATTGAGGAGGGCAGGAGGAAGGGACTTTGATTCTACACCCTATGACGCAAATGCCATGGAATGGGGGTTAGGGAAATGTGACAACACTAACTTACTTCACTTTCAGTGACTTTCTGATACTTCTGATCATACAGATCAACAGTGCTGTTCTGGGCAGATGATAAGCCTCTGACGATTAGCTGCAAAGAGTTGAGGTTTTCATGCCATGAGACATGGAATGACACTTGGTCACCTCCACTCATCACAGCTACTTCTCAGCTTCATCGACTCATCAAGCTTCTTATTTTTTTATGAAACAGGCCTGATGGAATAGCTGTTATACATGTAATAGGCCATAGCTTGATCAACAATAGCGACGCATGAACTGATAATCCAGCAAAAGAACGCACTGAATACATTACGTTTACTGCTTTAATTTCATTAAACTTCATAAATAAAATAATTTAAATCATCAAATGCTTACATATTTTGTGGCAACCAAGGCTCAACTGCACATGGACACAGGTCTGCAGGCAACACCCCCAAAATGGAAATATACTGTAGTCGTCACATGCACTGGCTACATACGCACACCGAAAATTCTATAAATATTATTGTTCTCGCTGCGGTTATTGCCCGCCCTCCAATGTCGTCAACAGTGGAGTCAATGCGCATAAATCTTTTATCTGATTAATGATCATATGATTCCAAATGAGCCATGGCAGTCATGATACCGTACAGTGGTGTCAACATGAATCAAGGTTTCCTCAATGACTTCAGCATTTTATGCAGTTGTACTTACATGCACGACAGCGAAATGATCGACCAGTAGTAGATTCACTCTGAAATTTGTCAAACGAAGCTATCGACTACGATAAATTAAATAACATGATTACATCGAAATGATGATAATCGTATCCTTACCAACAAGAACGCCTACAACGACTAGCGACATCTATCAACGACAAACGGAAACAGCGTACAAGCGGATAGCCGCAGAGTGGCACGTTATCGTTCATTGGCTGAGTTTACTGCCTTTTGCTTATGAGGCGTACATGGTACGAAGTGAATACGCCCACCTTTACCAACATTTTTCCGATAAAACTGGGGAGAATTGTTGGTCAGGTTGCATTTTCGGCGATTGATTGTCAGCGAAGCGTTCTGTTTCTTGCTGAAAGTAAGTTTTTGCTCGGCCTCCATGTCTATAATCCGCAATCCAGTCCGTAAGTATCTCAAGTGCCATCACGTAATTATCGATCGATTGCAATGAATGGGAGGCTGAATTAGGGAATGATTATCGATGAAAAGTGTGATTAGATCGACGCTGCTTTACATTTCCTGATAAGTTACTTACTTGACGCGGAAATTAACGGTAAAATCGAGCGAAATCAGGCTGGGGTAACTGCGCCTTAGAAATCGAAAGCGCTCTGCAGCAGATGGCGGGCGCTCTGTGTTTAGAGATGGAGGACCAGGGTAGCACTCGCGTTCATCGTAAATAGCTCGGTTCTTGCAACAAGTGGTTCTTTCTGGGAAAAGGGGTGTTCGTTTTTGTGGGTGGTGTGGGCGAACATTGACCTTGGGGTGTTCAAGTATTATGTCATCACATTTTTTTTGATTTTCAGCCCTGCAGATTCTCCCCCATACAGTGTGTCATCATTTATAGACATCATCCCTAGTAATGACATAATCAGTGACAGAATATATTTAGAATTGAGAATTTTTTTATCAAATTTGGTAACAAATTTCTCAATTCTGAATTAAAATTTTATTTTGGGCATAAATGCATGCATATTAGTAACGTAAAATCACATTTTGAAAAGAATAACTTTACGTGCGAAATGACATCATTTGACTATGCAAACCCCGGCCCTTCGGTCAAGTTCCCCATAATATCTTCTGTCGTCATTTTGCTAGCCCCCTGCTCTAAGACGTTGACAATATTTGAACGATTCCTCATCAATTTTCTTTAAAAAAATAAAGATTTGCGCTATTTATATAAATTGTAGTAATTAACATTGTAAATTACACGAATTTTTTAAAGTTTATAGGTTTGTCAAATTTCTTGTTATTTGCAATTGAATGAAAATCATAGCTAGGTAGTAATTGAAAAACGTTACACAACACATTATTGCAACGATACATTCCAGCAGGCCACGACCAAAAATGTTACGTATGTACAATTATGTAACATGCATTGTCACAACCAACAGATGCATATTACGTATGTCAGGGATGTGGCCGATGTGACAAAATGTGACAATTTGAAACCTGTGTGACAAATGTGACAAAATGTGACAATTTCTG
>JAQFYZ010004331.1:0-11289 GCA_034695085.1 Cylindroiulus punctatus | reverse complement strand
CCAACACTTGTAAATTGTAGCCCATACAAGTTCCACTACGGAACTTCGGGCAAACTACAATAAACTACTTTATTATATTAAAAAAAAATTGTACTTTTTACGTTTAGAGTGTAGTCGATTTGAGCTTTTTACTTACTATTTTTACAAGTAAATTACAAGTTCTTACTGTTTTTGATGTTACATTCTTACTTTTAATATCGCTTCAACATCGTAACTTAAAATTCCAGGACCATAATCTCATTCCCCCATGCTCAAAAGGATATTTGACATTATCAGTTTCATGGTGATCGATCCTAGCTTTTTTGCCAAACGCATTTTAGTTTAAGGGAAAAATCAAACTTGATTAAAAGAACACCTTCAATAGGGATATAGACGCTCGACATACAGCTAGGTACAAATGTGTTAATTTTAGGAAATTGAAAACAAAATAAGGCGTACAAGCAAGTAAATGTTGTATTGTCACACAACAGCATGCAAAGTTTTCAATACAACAATAAAATGGGGGTTTCCTTGCCACTGGTGTGGTCAGTGACGCCAACCCACGAGCACAACAGGTTTCATTTACAATAAGAATTCATCATTGGAAGTGTGGAACTGATTATTAGTCCAATCATTTTTTTATTTGATGATGGTGACTACTGACTACCAACCAAATGACCACCAAAAACCCAATGATGGCCCAATGATGACCCAATGAAAACCCAAAACCAAATTAAATTATTCAGTATCAACATATTATTTTGAGTGTAATTCACTTCGCATCACGTCATGAGAGACGGGGTTGTCGATAACTGAATTTCTTCTTGAAGTCGGTTTTTTAACCTATCAGGCTCCACTCCCTAACCCATACATGACCATCCAATTTTTGAGACCCCATCCCTCAGACGCCCTTTACAGACAACCCCGAATGCCCAAAAGCGAGCCCTACAGTATGGCTGTGAATGCGTTATTCGGCATTAAAACATATACAATTTCAACAAAACAGCAGTTTTCGCCAGCAACCGGAACGAGCTAAATTTCGATTTCAGTTCCGTTTTCCATTGCCAAGTAATAATACTCGTAGAATGGTGGCAGTCCCTTCGGCCAAATTGGTTACCATGTCAACCGTGTAATAGGGGCGACAGAAACGTCGAAAGTCACAGCCCGACATCGTCTTATCGTTCATGAAGTTAACTTTCGCATTTTATTTACCTTTCAGGACCGCAATGCATAAAAGCCCATATACTTTAGCTCCAAGTTGCAATTATTCAAAGCGTAGTCTGCGGGAACGGCGGCCATAACGAGTTCCAAACGGCGCTTCCACTAGCGTCTGTTCGAATTGTTTTTCTACGGAAACCGTGAAGGGGCGTCGAGCCAGACGCTCGTTAGTTCTAATCCTTCGTTTGTTCTCGATCCATTTTCGTATTAAAAACAAACGTCTGCGCGAATAATAATGATATCGAGTGCTCGCATAATGCGGTCGTACCAACCCGAAATTCGCTGCGTAAATCACACCGGCGCTTCTGCCATCGTTCATTTCCCCCCTCTTTTTCATTCGGATATGAAGTATTTGCCGAATGAAAAACGCGCCCCCACATCATCTTCCAGCCCGATCCCCTCAGAGAACACGAGCTTCTTATTCAGCGAAATGTGTTTTCTTCCATCTATCTTTCCTGCTCCGCAAATTTAATATGACGAGCGTAAAAGGAATCATTCGTTACGCGCTACAATAACGGGAGACAGCCGCCGCCTGGGGCAGCACCGTCGGTGAAATAACGCAACAGCCATCACCTGTATCTGATTGATCCCACCTCAAAATTCGAATTAAGTTTCCAGAAAATGTTAGAAAAATAAATTTGGTCACAATCATCACGAGCGACAAGTTTGGTATAGCAATTTGACAATTACTTCTTTTGCAGCATCTCCTCTAAAGAAAGGTTGACACTGGACCTCATATTTCACGAAAGCACTCATAATTCCAAGAAACGTCTTCCGAAATAATGGCGAGTTTATCGGAATGGATTGAAACGAAATTGAAAAGGCAGTCACGTGTGAAACACGCTCAAATTGGCAAAAAATTAATTTTGACTGAAGAGAAAAACTTTCGTGCAAAGTTTTCGATGGACACATGGTCCTTTTCACAAAAAAAATATAATAACTTGAGGTACTGTATACAGTGTACACGAAATACACTCTTTCAGTAGAGTTGATAAGTGTCGGATATTACAAATAAAACTTTTACACCTAACTTCTACACAAATCAACCAGGCTAACGATATGCCCCTATTGTCGGGCAATCACTGCCGGCATCGAGTCGTTCAGAGCTGTGCCCCCAAATAAAATTTGCTCAAAAGCGAAATGTGATAACGACAGTGTATCAAATAGTGAACGAGTTATCCTGGGGTACTACCAGCACTCTGAGCAGTTTCATCAAGGTCATTCAAAATGTATCGTACATGAAACCTAGTTAACCTAAAAGTTACACCTAAAAAGAGCAATAAAGTGTATAACTCTGTACATTGTCAGTGGATATCCTTGGATGACACTCGAATGAGAACTTCCCCCGGTTTTGCAGCAACTTGAAAGCGCAATTTGACAGTGGAAAAAGTATCAAATGTCCCGCTTGATTATACCAGAAGGAGACTCCGTAAGAAATTTTATACTCGCAAATTTGCCCCATCAGTAGATTTCCGCTGATTAATTTCCAACTGTTTTCCGGTCTATTTCCAGCGATAATGTTGTAATGCTTCCTGTCCACTTGTAATTTTTGTCTATAGTAGAAATACGAACTGATGGAACTGAAGGACAGCCAATCAGAGAGGTGTCGCTTATCGATTAGGGATTCCTGGTTTTAAGTTGTTGAAAGGAAAATGGCTGACGCCTCGAGCTGAAGCGCCTTAATTGTCTTTTTTTGTTGTTGAGCTCCTTCCTCTTACCAGTGTCGCTGTATGCGAAATACCAGACTTAGTCAATCGCAAACTGGCGATTGGATTCTATTGGTCGGCGCTTGGTGGAACTGGAGTATATCACACTATAACGCCATTTTGAAAGCCCAGCTTCAAGGTCAACGTTCGATTCCCGATGCATCATGGGAATTCGAACGAGTCACCTGACTTAATTCGAACGATAAATTCGAATCCCAGCCAGCGAAAAAATGGCGACTGTAATAACGATAAAATGCGTTTCAATTTGGGCGAGGGGGAGGCAAACGCGGGGGTAAATATCCATATTTCCATCTAGGCAGTCACGAAAACCTCTTTAAAATCGTTGGCGTGTGCCAGAATCGCGAAATTATGCCCGGATTTAACGGTCCGCCCACTGGCGCAGTCTGATTTTCGCTAGATAAAAAAGGTTGATGCACCGAATGGCCCGTTCAGAATACTAAAAACCAAATACAGAAATAAATGTCTTTCTTTTTCTTTTAAAAGCCGGGCCATATCCAGAATTGAATATTCTCGCTCCGTTGAATGCGGGGCTGTAAAAACGTACGGTGGAGAGGGAAGAGAACGAAAAATCAGCCACGACATTGGAAGCAACATCGGAAGGTACTGTGATGTTAAAAAACACGAGTTGGGCGCTTGATTGATCGCTATTTAAATGTTGAACGAGTCTATGGTTTCCTAATAAAGTGGTTTGGAAAAGAGGCAAAAAAAATTAACACGCGATAGGCGACAGATGCAATTCAAAAGGTGGAAAAAGTCGGCTATGAAGGTGGTGCATGGATGATGTGGTGGATCAGTACCAGACTCACTCGAATTTCTGCAAAATCATGATCACCAATATCACTCGAAAGATAACGTCCAAAATACGGCGTTGTTAATAAAAACTGATGAAAAATTAATTTCAGTATTTAGTGCATCATTCACGCTACTCGTAGTTTTTGGTTCATGTTCCAGCTCTGAACTTTATAAAATTTGATTCTTGTTGTTACTTTTCCGCATTAGAGTTCTGACTGTGATACTTTCTGTCCATTTGTAATTTTTTGGCTTAATTCTGGACTTAAGTTGGCTTTCCTGATTTTCCTACCTTACCCACATGCCAACCTCTTAATTTTTTTAGGTATGAGCAGCGCCACCAAAGAGGAAGAAATTGCACTAAGGAAATTACCCAGTAAATTCATGCAGTATCTGACAACACTGGCTGTAGCTCCGCGCGATCTGATTGGTCTACAGTAGAACAGAGCTCTACCCGTAATTAGTTCTAATTTCCCCTAATTTTTGCCGAAAATTAAGAGAAAAAATTAACTCCATATTTGGACAAAAATTACAAATGGACAGGAAGCATGATCAACATACCATTTTCGATTCTAACTATTCAGCGCCTCCTGCTAGCTCTCCCTGTGAACAAAATACTAGAAATAAAAAACTAGATATCTGTAACTTAACAACTTTTCCCCCAAATTTGGTCCTTGTAACTCACACTTTGTAATGATGGTAGGACGTTACGATCAATAACTTCATATGGAAAGATGATCACTGATCAATATGATCAAGCTGACAAATATCTTCAGTTTGCACTCACTTATGCAAAACAGTTGCTCAAAAAGCATTATTTTTGCATGTGATCCACAGTGCGACCATCAAGAGATGTCCAGCGGTATGAAGCAACGCGATGGAGAGGCATTTTCCATTAATTTTTTACTGGAATTAATGAGATCTGCGAGGAAATCAATATTGATTAAAAGTCATTTAAACGGGAGCGTCTCCGCGTGATTAACAGCTGGGGCGCTGTTATCTAAATGGGAATTAGATAGCGACGAGCTTAGCAAAACTCCGCAGCAAACAAGCGGAATTAGAAAAAGCATGAAAAAAATGGCGCCATTTTTCTCAATCCAATCAGAACATCCCTCGGGAATCAAACTGAACTGGTAATTAATTCTTCGCTCGAATGGCGCTCGATTTCATCACCAGCCTCCTTTCATGAAACATACATTAAAACTTCGAAGTTTTTCAATAACACAAGTCTTCCAGCACCCATTCATCGAAGTTCGATCGACTGTGTGAGGCCCTTCTGATTCTCAGTTCCACTTTCGGATATATTTTAAAAGATATACATTTTATATATCAAGCTTTGTCAAAGTTCGATATTCTGGAAAAAATTAGCCAGATAAACAAATTGTCCATTGTCTGTAATAAATCAACGTGGTAGCACATGTCTATAGACCATCTAATTCCAGGGTTCATACTCAAATTTACAAAGTCATTTCCCTGACTTTCCCTGACCAACCCCTGATTAAAAATGTTGTATTTTCCACATGTATAATGTAAAATTATGCGAAAACTATATTAGGTGAAATAATCGCGTTTGTGTGGTTTGTTTAGCACTCTCGGAAGGAAAACATAAGATGTTTTCAAGGGGCGGCAACCTACCCCCTCGCCGCTATTAACCCTAACTTTCAAAAATGCAATGGAACCCCATAGCATGTGACACCTATGAGGACTTTTGGGGAAAATAAAATTGAATTTTGCCTTTCGCTTGTATTTTTCAAACTTTTGCAAACTTTTTGAAAACAGTAAACCGATTTTTGCCAAAAAATTTCAAAAAAAAAAATGAAAAAATGAACTGGTAATTGCAAATTTTTTTGAAAACAAATGAAAAAAAATGGACCGATTGTGGAAAATTTTCGCAAAAAAATTGCAAAAAAGCTAACCGGTTATTGCATAAATTTTAACCAGTTTCTGCAAAATTTTTGCAAAAAATTGTTTTCACTGCAGTCAAGACTGTGGCTGGATCTGCCCCTGGCAATGGACCCCCAGAGACAAATGTTCTAGTTGTGCCAATGGGCATGGGCCATGTGAATTTAGTGTGGACAAAGAGGAGGAAAGCTAGTACATTTTTATAAATCATTGCAAAAATGAGGGGGTTAGGTGGTTATTGCAGAATAAGCTAAGATCTTTTTGCATATCAACACTGTGGATTTCTCCAATATTTCAGGTAGAGGGGAGGCGTGACAGACATAAAAAGCCTGACTGATTTACCAGCAAACATCATAGTTTTCATTGAATTTCCAACAAGAACGTGATTTTCCCTGACTTTCCCTGACTATTTTGCCCTTCCCTGACTTTCCAAGTGCATATGAACCCTGAATTCAGGTAATGTAGGTTAAAGTCCGCATGTAAACGTACAACTACGTGATCGACACTATCGGAAGACGTCAAACGCTTCTGATCAAAGTTGCTTGACCGCAAAAAAGCATCAGCCGCTGGGGGAGCGACGGTCGAGCGAGCGGAAAAAAGACGTTTTGGAAACTTATTTTTGGTTGGCTGCGTTTGGTCTGTTTTCCAAAAGGCGGCCATTATTTGTTGGCCCCGGGCTCGAATGCCGTAAAAATGAGTCGAAATTAAGGACGGAGGCTGATTTATCGCTCGGAAAAAATATTCCCTAGCTGCGAGTCGTCCCTTAATCTGCACCCGAAACCATCCAGGGACAATGGGCCGGAAAGAAAGACATTTGATGTGAAAGGCTTGGGTTAGAGACACATCAAGGAATGGCCCTGCAGAATTTGTTAAAGGACCACAGCAAACTAGCATGCCTTTGAAGCTAGTAGTGATTGCCGTCGTTCAGGGGCACAAGCTGCCCTAATGGGGAAACCTCACAAATTCCCAAAATGCGTAAAACATTTATTTAGAAATGATATCACCATAGTAATAAATTGTCGTTTTCCGACCTCAAATGTGCATAGTTTTCTCGTAATTTAATGTTGAAAAATCACAAAATCGGCGGAATTGTTGCGGACATGTTGATGAGGTCACCGTTCTACATCAAGTGGGAAATGTAATGTACTGGAATGTAAATAAAATTGCTGAAAAAGTCGATTATCGCTACACGTGCATTGATCATGTGCCTATGTTATCGCAATTGATGCAGAATGTTGACGTCATATAAAATGGCCGGTGGCCGTTTTGAGCTGCCGATGCATTTTCCATTTTTTTTTCCATCTATCGATTTGTGCATGAAAACGTTTCATGAAAAAACATTTGACACTTATATGTAAGCACCAAACCTCATTTTAAACTCATAAAAATGTGAGATTTCCCAATTCCCAATTTTTTTTATAGTAGCAGGCCGCAGATATGCGTTGCAATTTGTAACGTAAAAACGAACACTTGCCATCAACTAAAAATGCAATAACCATTACATGTGTAATTATCTATTTTACTTTATATTTGAAACATGTTTGATCCACCCTCATCCCTTCTAACCCTCGAACAATTTTTTGTAATATTAAAATATTTTTTGATTTAGGAAATGACGAGGTTTAGTATTTCTTGACAGTTGAGCTGCCAATTATGTCCCACCTGTCAAGAAATGCAAATGCCTCGACATTTCAAAAACAAAAAATTACGTTTGTTTGTCAAAATTCTGAATTTAAAAATGAAAAGCACGTCCTGATTTTTGTGCAAATTCCATTATTCGCATGAAGATTGCTTTTCGGAGTTTCTCCGTAGGTGCTGCAGGTATAGATTACAGACTGCAAGAAATGATGACGGAAAACGCAAAAGATGGCAGACGGATTTATTGATTTTTGATTGTCTGCCTACCATTGTCAAAGCAGGTCGTTTGAAAAAGCCGCCATTTGCATAAGGTGGATGTTGTTGATTCACGCGTGCAGCGTTTTCACTTTCATCTCTTTTCGCATTTCCATTTTCTCGCAAAATGGGAAAGAAAACAAAGAAGATTTGCCGTCCACCACAAGAGAGAAAGAGGTAGTAGAAAATATTCGTCAACACTTGAGCGGATTCATCAAAAACTCAATGGGCCAACCAGTCTTCAAAGAGATTCCAGCCCCACCGAAATGAACTAGCACAAGGCGTTCATGATACAACATACCTCATCCAAGAGTTATCAAAATTCACAATTTGAAAGGTTTAACCTGAAATTCATTTCATAAAAAATGAAGTGTTTGAGGAAATGTTGAACCTGAAGAGTTGAGGTTTTTTGAGTACCCTAAGAAAGTATCATCCATCATTTCCATGTCTCGTGACATGAAAACGTCAACTCCTCACATAGCCATCCCTCGGACTCCCTTGGCTTTATCAACTCCTCACACTTTTCATTTTGATGACATTTCTTCCAGTATTGAACTTCTAACAGTTATCTCACTGCAGATTTAGGATAAACTTCAGTGAACATTATGAGACATCCATCAGCTTTGGCTGGTGTTCAGTCTGGATTTAATACTTGATGAAATTGAACAGCATTATTGGCCTACATAGCATAAAGTGAGCAATATCGTTTTTAAATTAGCAGCCACAGCATAGCAAGTGGACATGACACAACACGAGCGAAAGGCAAGCCGCCTGCTAAACGGAATCTTTTGAAAACACACCTCAAGGGTATTTCAGTTGTGGGAATTGACCAACTACCAGCTAAGTGCCAATTAAGGCCCATTGAAAGTGCGTTGTGACTTCGGGGACACCCTGCATAAAATTTCCAGACACAATTTCTGCTTTCCTAATCAACATATGAAAATAATTTTTTTGTTCACATTAACAGTGACTTGCGTTTTTTGGCAAGCGCTGTTGAAAACTTATGGAAATGTAAATGATATTAATAAAAATGATAATTCTACGTTTGACTTCTTTATTTTGCTTCACGGGCGATAGATGGCAGCACTTGCCATCTGAATGGGAATATAAGAGATTTACTGTCGTTGGCAAAATAAAGAATATCTGGAAAAATTCTAAAAACGAAATGTCTATTCATTTTATATAGCGCCGGTACTTACTCTCAATATAAACTTTGAATTAAAAGATTTCGTTTCATTTGAAATTATCATATCAGTGCAAAATTACCAAAATTCAATTGCAAAAAATCACTTTCAATGAACCCTAACAATCCGTTCCTTATTTATTGTAATTTGCATACGAAACGTTGTTGCGCTGGCGATCTATGGTGATGATCTAGTAAAACGAGACATTTTCACAAACCCGGAAGTGGGGACAGTAATACCCTTAGCTATAGTCGTCTCGGCAAAAGAACGAAAAATTTTACAGCCAATCAGAGAGGTTCGGCTTATCGATGTACTGTTTCAGGAGTATCAGCGGCAAAAGTAAAATGGCTGCCGTGCTTGATATACATGTATATGACAGAATGGACGAATCGCAAACAGGAAATTGCATCCTATTGGTCTAAACGATGCCATTTTTTCGGGACGACTATAGATATGGCCATCAAGTCATTCCGCTGTAACAGCCCCTCGGCCGCTAGGGGTCCATTAAATTCCAGAGTGACGTCCCTCGCCCGGAGCGCCGTTTCTCATCTTAAACTAACGTTTCCTCCATTTCGCCGCCTTCTCTTCCCCCAATTAAGCCCTTTTCTCCTCTCGCATCCTAATTAACAACGTTGGTAATTGCAGCTCGTCGTCCAACGGCAACGAACGCATTTGCACGAAATTCAATTAAAAACGCGAAAAAGCGGATGAGCCGTCCAGCCGACTCGGCTGACTTGCTTATCGACCCGATACGCAGCTACGGAAGCCTCGGGACGCAATTTCCCCCGACCGTCGCTCATTAATCGACGGATTCACAACGACAATCAACTCGCTAATTAGGAAAGGACCCACCATTAAGTTTAAAGGAGAACGAGCTCAAAGGCGGTTTCTCACGGTTCAATCCTCGTCATTAAAGTACGGAGTCCCTGGCTGTCACTGACCTTGGAAGTTGGATGTTATACTATGGAACCTATGTCGAATCTGGATAAATGTGATACTCCCAGTTATCCCATTTATCGAGGTAGCCCACTAACAGGTTCCCAATTAACCAGGTGCCATGGTACAGAATCCCACTTACAAGTTTTTTTTTAAATAATAAATTAATGAAAATTGAAAGTGTATGTAGAATGCATAACGTTTATTAATAGGAAATGACTTTTATTTTCAATATTTGTTTCCAACTGTTTGATTAGGTCAAAAAGTTGGATGTCCATGCCCTCGTGAGTCTCAAAGCAAACTCGTCAATTGTTTACTTGTATCTTTTTTGTAACCACTGGTTATTCCAGACTTTCATTTTCTTACTAGTTTTTGTGTTGAAAGGTGATTGTGTGATATGGCAACCAAATATCTCAGCAGCACACATGACAGGTGCCCGATTTCAATGCTAGGCAACACTTTGGCCTTATTTTTCTGCCTGTGATGACTCGCAACAATTGACTGTCCCTAATATTCAAAGTTTAACCCCACTTACAGAAACAACATAGCTCATTCATCCCATTAATAGGAGTAATTTAACTCATCCTTCCCGTTTGTAGAGGGAGAAGGAGGAAAAAATAATATCATTTACATAGGTAGAATTTGTCCCAACAATGGAGGTTTCCCAATTATTCAGGTTCGACTGTATCATGATTTTGCTCAAAAGCCTTCATAAGCGTGGTTTTTACCCAACTACCCTACACCATCTTCCCATGGAATAAACTACAGGTATTATTATATCTGGTTATCAACGAACATACGGTATATACTCTCCTAATGCACACCGACTCCTAATTGATCGTGATGAGAAATGACGTTAAAAAACCTAATTAATCCTATCAGAGTTTGGGCACAATACTGGCATGTGCAGTAAATGCAATTAATATCAGATGGCATATTTCATCTAAATCAACTGGACTTACTGGAACCCCTCAGCGCAATGTGGCAGATGAATATCGTGCTGCTGAGCATGTATTAAAAGTGCACATGTGCAAAAATTGAATTTGTTGTTATTCAGTGATGCACAGAGGAAAGATGAAGGACAACGTAGAACTAACGAACCATCACAAATATTTTGTAACAACGTTACACATTGAAAACCAAATATCAAGTTCCTTGTGCAAATGAATGCAGGATCAGTTTGAGAAAATCATAATTAAAGAATAACTTCTTGAGTACAAAAAGCTGGAACCATTGAACGCATTTGACAAGCCACACACCAAACTGACAAATGGCAACTGACGTGCTAGTTGCACGTTATCGTCAAACTGACAAATGGCAACTGACGTGCTAGTTGCACGTTATCTGCAACCTGACAAATGGCAACTGACGTGCTAGTTGCACGTTATCTGCAACCTGACAAATGGCAACTGACGTGCTAGTTGCACGTTATCTGCAACCCGACAAATGGCAACTGACGTGCTAGTTGCACGTTATCTGCAACCCGACAAATGGCAACGGACGTGCTAGTTGCACGTTATCTGCAACCTGACAAATGGCAACTGACGTGCTAGTTGCACGTTATCATCAAACTGACAAATGGCGACTGACGTGCTAGTTGCACGTTATCATCAAACTGACAAATGGCAACTGACGTGCTAGTTGCACGTTATCATCAAACT
>JAQFYZ010004330.1:0-11290 GCA_034695085.1 Cylindroiulus punctatus | reverse complement strand
GTAATTTGTTTGGAAATGGCCTGTTCAATTCAACACAATTATGTTGGATTAGCTTGAACATACTAGTTATGTTATGTTAGTCCTTAATTGATGTGCATTCCCCTTTTATCTGCATTGACTATAATATGCAAATCATAAAAATTTCATAGAAAATCATAGAAATTTTCCGCAGCAAATTACTTGAATGACATATTTGTTTGGAATCCTAGTTCCAAGCAGAGGACAATTTTATGCGCCATAGGCAATTTTTTAAATTTGATGTCACTCAATAATTTAGTCATATCATGATCCTTTTACCTACTGTATAGAGCAGTGTTTCCCAACGGGGGCGCTACCGCCCCCCTGGGGGCGTTGAAGAGACCTAAGGGGGCGTTTTTGGTCCAAGGAAAATTTGGGGGGCGTTGAGGACCAACCACCGCCCCCCTGGCGGATAAGAAGCCTCCCCACCAAGTGTAGAGAAATGGCAAAGATTTCATATATGAAGGTGAAAATTTTTCGCGGCGCGCTAATGCGCGCCGCTTCCTTTTCTCATTTTAGCTGCAGCCCCTTAGCTCCCCCAAGAACCGTAGCTGGAAACGCCTTTGTAGACAATACTCACAATAATGTGCAGAGTTTAGCGGTCGAACGTGCACTCTGAAATGCAGCCTTGATAGGCACAGGGCCGCACATGCGGTTTATTGGCTCTTCCTTGAGCCCTCCGTAGGAAACAGGTGAACCAATCAAATCAAACAACAGTGCTTTAGCTGGAGTCGTGTTACAGCTGTACAGGGCTTTACAGCACTTTCTACTCCAGCAGTAAATTTTGAGTAATTTTTTTTCTAAAAGGGGGCAGTGAGTAATTTTTTTTTTCGAAAAGGGGGGGCGGTGAATACTTTTTTTTTCGAAAAGAGGGCGGTATGACAAATAAGGTTGGGAAACACTGATCTACAGGGTCTACACTGTTATTCACGGATTCTAGAAATACTCCCAATTTTTTTAGTTTTGGATCATTTAGTCCAGTCTACAATCATGCACAAGAAACAAAATGCCAGTCAACCTGATTATCGAAACAGTAATTAAAATAGTGACAGATGGTGCAGGCCTGGGTCGAGTTCTTGCCAGGTGCATGTTCCCAGCTGGCTCAGTTTATGGATTACTGCACAGACCGACAGCACAAACTATTGGGCAACACGTGAGTATTGCCACTATCATGTTGAAAATTTACACAGTGGCAGGCAGATAACCAGGGCTGTGCTGTATTCCGAACCATACATCCTTCTGGGATGCCAGAACCTTCAGAGCAGATTTCATAAGACTGAAAGTCTCACTGTCGGATCCATGAAACTTGCATGCCCTGGAGGTCCTCACATCCCAGAAGGTAATGCAGGGTTCCCCCATAAATTCAATTTTCAACTTCCCTGACTTTTCCAGGTTGCAAAAAAAAAAAATGAACACAAATCGTAATAAGGAACCAGCAATAAAACACACATTTCCATTAAAAAAAAAAACACTTTCAAATTTAATTTGTTTTTTAAAATTCACAATTTCGTCATTGATCACTTCCACAGAATTGGTCTCTTCAATTGATAGCGCGAGTTAATAAAAATAATTTTTTTATCGTCAGCAGAAAAACAACAACAATGGTTTCCAAATTTTTGTCAAAGATATTTTGAGATCTGGCTTTATTGACAGATTATGTCAATGGTCATTTCTTGACTTGTGTCAAGAGATTTGTTAAATTTCCCTGACATTTTGAAAATAAATCAATCTTCTCTGACTTTTCTAGGCCTTTCCAACTTTCCTGACTTTCAGGTTTTCCAGGTCTGGGGAACCCTATAAGATAGCTAAAAATAGCCTTGGTGATGAATATTAATATTAAAAAAAAGAGTTTCAGCAGAATCGTATGATAACACTGGGCAGTGGAGCATTCAAAAGTTCTGTGCTCTGCTCTGTGCTCCAGCATGATTCCGCTCCAATACCTGGTAAAATCTTGGTACCCCATCGTTTCTGAAGTGTCAATTGCCAACACTTGGGTGTCATTTCTGAAACACTAGTGTGCTATTACAAGACAATTTTCTTATTCACATACTTCCTTGCATACTGAAACTTTTTGAGTTACGTACTTAGTAGTGAAGTGGGGTTACAACATACCAATTCTTCAACAATGGAAGGCTCGATTTCAATGCTCTGCATTACGTTTCCATCCTGCATGTTGGTTTTTACTTAAGACAGTATTATCATTGACAACATTGGAAGGTGTGTAGGCATCCCAGTGAGAAAATGACAGCTACGACTGTTTAGGTATTTTTACCTTATGCTAGACAGCCTCTGTAGGAGTGTGCAGGATGCCTACAGGATTTGCTATTGCAAATTCTATGACTTTACATTTTTAATGCCTTTTAGAATTTGGAGCCATTCAAATTTTGTCGCCACAATAGTTGTTTCCAGATATCCTCTTCCTTGTTAGCACAGTTATTATAGCACTCGTCATAATTTTCAACCCCCCTTTAAAGTATGCAGTGTGAGGTTTATCGTGCGTACATTGCCTAGAAGCGTTTCAAGCGTTTTCAAGTGACAATTAAAAGCTGGATGATAAATTTCAGCAATTTTGTACCAATTGTAGTCATAGAGAAAGACAGAATTAATAATACGAAAAAAAAAACACTGGCGACATTTTTTTACGAAACTGGATGACGAATAGTTCGTTTCAACATAAAAGACATAGAAGACCCTAGTGGAAATTCCATGACTTCCATTATATCGGTAGACACCACGGAGTGTGGGCCTATACCATTCAGTAGAAAAATGGCAATTGGGATTGCAGGAACTATTCAGGTCCTGGTTGAAGTCAGACCTCTACCTCCCCTCTTTGTGGTGTTGCTAAATTTGGCTATATAGCCACCATAGATAAAAGTTATCTGGGTTACCATGAGAGAATACCATGTGCTCCTTTTTTTAATTGGCACATAGATCCTTTTACAATTGGAGCTTTCAATTGCTCGTTGAGACAACTCTCGTCCACAATCACTGTAAATCATCAATGTAAATGTATAGACCCCTAAATTTTGAATTTTTTTGCAAATAAGCGACAAATAGCAGAGCACAACACAAGCTGACACAGCCTGACCATCCTGGTTGAAGTCAGACCTCTACCTCACCTCTTTGTGTTGTTGCTAAATTTGGCTATATTGCCAATTCTCTTACGAAGAAAGAATACCACAAATGTACAAGACACAGCTAGCCCAGGACACACCTTTTTTTTTGCACATACAGCTTTTTAAAACTGAAGCTTTCAAATGCTCCTTGAGACAACTCTAGTCCAAAATTACTACTGTAAATGTATAGGAGCCTACTTTTTGCATATTTTGCACATACATGTACATGTAGATCCCTATGAAATTATTTAAAGCCTTTCATTTTTCCTTGATACAACTCTTGTCCCCTTATTCCAAGTTCCAACTCAAAAATAACTAGCAATTATTAACAAATGTTGGGAACAGCCTTGAAAAAACAGTGATCGATTTTCAAATTTTTTTGCCTCCTGTGTTCCATATTGAACACCTTGAAATGCAAAAACAACAGACAGATGACCTCCAATCACTTTTACGATGCATAAACAAACGCTTTAACTTGCCATAAACTAATCAGGTTAAGATTAATCATTCGAGATGTGCACCCTGTCATCTTTTGAGGTACTTACCAGAGCCAGGTCACGATAGGCCTACCGTGAATAAGTCTCACGACATCTTTAAAAGCAGAACTTTTAGCGCGGGCTGACGAAGTAAATCCACGAGATAACCACGTTTCGCTTCGATTACATGGAATCAAAGAATATTTCCCCCGTCACGCTAGATCTGCTGCATTTATATCCACATCATCTGATTTCACCCATTGACGATCAAAACAAACATGCAAATTTGAAAGACATTGACGGAGTCGCCTTGGGACTTCGGGAATTAGGATATCTATAAAGGACGGAGTCTCAAGCGGGACAGGCAGGACAGGTTGTTGACATATTCCCTCATAAAAAAGCCAATACTGTCAACATGTATTCAACAAAATGTTCAATAACGTTTCGCACAATGTTGGATGCAGCTCAATGTAATTGTGCGGTTACTCGTTTTAGATCTCTGTAGTACGAATAGGCCCTGATAGAGCTCTGTACATTAAGCAGGTACGGAGTCGCTTTGGCGCTCTGGTGTAGGGTGTTCTACCAAATTCCCTTACAAAAATAAATCACCAAATTAAATTTATCAAAGTAGGCAATATATTAAGGAGCAATAAACGCTGTCTTGCCGCTCGGTACTTATTGTACTTACTGTAGTTTGTGCTGATATCAAATATTTTGTGGCACCTTGTACATAATCTCTGTAGAGCAAGTAGCCCTGGTGGAGCTCCGTACAAAAATTCAACGAAGGAAAATCAGTTTGCTGTTGTTGTCATCGCATCGCTCGTGTTCAAAACGGGATTTGAATATTTTTTACTGTAGTTTTCTTTTATCTTATCATCGATAAACATGTCAACTGAAGAGAAGACTTCACCGCAGGATATACTTCAGGTTTTATTCAACGGATCCATTCCAAAAGACATTTTAGATGATTTGAGCAGGTAAATACTATCAGTTGTTGCATGCTAGCTGTCATGTTGAATTCAACAGTAGTGTATAATTTTGAGCTGTTATGTTTACATAACCACTTTTACTTTTGCAGCCGTTTTATCATTAACGTACCGGCTGGAGAGCGCAACAATCCCATTCGAATATGTTTCCAGATTGAATTGGCACACTGGTTTTATCTAGATTTCTACTGCCCTGAAAATGCATCCTTGAAGCCTTGTGGGATGAGGGAGTTCACTAAAGTCAATATCCTTACTGTACGATTATTATCCTCGGTGACAAGTAGCGCTTCAACAATTTTCCTGACACGTACCTTTTTCATTTCAATATTCAGTTTAACTCAGTGCTAATAAATATCATGTTTTAGGTGGTGACAATACGGTAACAATAGTCATAGTCCGATAGGGAGACTGATGGTGCCTGCACACTTGTAATTTTTGCCCACGTACGGAGATAATTTTTTCTTCTTATGGAGGTTTTTGCCCAACTTTGCCGAAGGTTTACCTACATAAAATGAAAAAAACTTCCTCCGTACGTGGGCAAAAATTACAAGTGTGCAGGCACAATGAGACATCTTACAGCAGAAATCGTTTAAAACGGCATCGGTTATAGCAGCAAACCGGCAATTGCGACTGAACGTTCCATCAAAGCTTGTATCTATACCCATGCTAAAAATTGGTTATTACGACGGTTACAGCAATGGAACCGGGTTTTACTACGGCTTGATGGACAATCCGGTTTTGGCTATCAGATATAGGGACCAGCTGACTAGGTGGTCATTAGGAGTTTCTGTGAACAATTGTTTTGTGAATGTTTCGGAGGCCGGGAATTGGGATTGACCATATAGATAAAGGGGGAGAGGAAAATAAATATACATACATACACTGTACATCCATACTTATGCGTTTAATACCATGAAATAGGAAGTATCGGTTATAACAACCAAATTCTTAGGTCCCTTGGATGTCGTTATCAACGATTTATACAGTACTAACCAAAAAATATATGGGTTAGCCACACCTATCACCACGCAATATGCTTTACTGATTCCTGTGCTATCGTGTCAGGGAAATGATATGTCGACCTTAGGCTGCAGTTTGGAGGATAATTCTAACGTCTGATGGCAATAAGAAGAGCAGTATATGGATCTGATTATGCTCATGCAGTTCCAAAAGTAGATTTGAATGACAATTTCTACCACCGCAGTGGTTTAGTTGAAAAAGTTTCTCCACCAAATTAAAAAAAAGAATTTTTTAAATAAACCCCTGCATTGATCCTGTCTTGGTCACCAATTTTCCTGGAACCTTTCTGTAATTGGGTAATATATCCCCCTTCTCCACATGGCATCTCAGGTGTAGACTGTGGGTCGCAACAGATTAACCCTTTCCAGGCGCACCAACCTACTAAATTTAGGTGATATCATGCAGTACAAATTTCATGAAAAGTACTGTCCTTGTTGGAGTGAAATATTCCTTAATTCTTTGCACTTTTTAATCATGTGCCATCGCTGAAGGAGCACGCTGACAGGGTGGATGACATCGTCAATCAATGGAGAGAGTACAAAATGGCAGTACCAACATACGGTGCAATAATGCTGGATGATGCCATGGAAAACGTGAGTAGATATGTTAATTCCTGGTTAAATGGCTGTCTATAGGAAATTCTCCCAGCAAAGCCTAGAACCGGTTTCAGTTTTTTTTCCTGATAAAAGTATATTTTTTTAGGTTCTTTTGGTTCAAAGCTATTTTGCAAAGGCTAGTTGGGGATTCCCAAAAGGCAAAGTCAACGAAGAAGAAGAGTCGCACAGTTGTGCTGTAAGAGAGGTAGGTTTGATACCTTAATTCTTTAACTTTTAACTTGATACCTTAAGTAGGACATCATTACTTAAAATTTTCTGTAAAATTGATCTGAATTCCGAGCTGCTTCGACTCAGTGTCCCTTCTATTAATGGAATACAAAATGTTGGAAAATTCTTCCATTGCTAAAAGTAGTAACGGTTTAGGTGATGGAAGAGACAGGATTTGACATAGGAAAACTTATCAACCAGAACCAGTTTATCGAACACCATATTCGGGAACAGCTCACTAGACTGTACATCATAGTAGGAGTGCCAAGTGATTTCCAGTTCAAACCTATGACGAGAAACGAAATCAAGGCAAGTGAGATGTTGTTGCATGGAAAACAACAGCTGCTAGTGGAAAGTTAAATTTGGGAAATACATTTGTTGTTGAAATATCAAAATCATGGCAAAATATTTTCTTAGCATTTTGTAAGACATCTACTTTATCTAACTAACAAAAAATATTGTCATTTAAGGGTTTTAAATGGTTTCCTGTCAGTGGGCTACCAGCTTCAAGAAGAGATGTCAGTTGTAAAGCAGCAACAGGTTTCAATCCTAATGCCTTTTTCATGGTTATACCTTTTATCAGGCAAGTTTACCCACGTTGAAAGTAGATTAAACAAACGTTTGAGAAACAGTTTAGAAAAGTCAGTGAATACCGCAATTGATGCCAGTCGCTCGCAAATAATGTGAGGACTTTGTAACACAGTCTCATGAAATATACTCACTTATTTCAGAAATATTCGTAAATGGATAACAGGACAGCAGAGGCTCTCCCAACCATTGGGAGTGGTTGCTCGAAGGCAAAGATCAAAAACAACAGGGGACACCATTGCGAATTGCCCTAACGCTTTCGACAAGTCTCTACAACAGCAGCATTTTGCTGCGGCGTGCCAGGTGGGACCTGTGGCTAATTTTTCAGTCATAACCAAGTGACATAACTTAACCTGAAACCGTTTTGGCTTGTTGGTAGAATTCTTATGCAGAATTTATTCATGCTGCCAATGAGGGAAGTTCGAAACCATCCGCATATTCCCCTCCACCAAGAATGCAAAAGTTGAAACAGAAATCTCAAAACCAGAAAGTTAGTATCGAAGCTGTGATTTTAAGCCAGAGCTCTAGCAGGGCCTACACCTTCAAACCTCAATTCTCCTATTCTCATTGGATGCAACGCATGTTTTTGCCATGGACAGTAAAGCAGGCTACAGTATTCTGTTATCAGTACATTCAAATATCTGCCATGCCAATGGCCCAGACCCCTGGCGGATAATGGAAGGTCTACAGTTCTTTTTAAACTAATGAAAATGTCAAATGTAACTTACTAGTAATTCAGCAGCAGATCCTTGAGGCAGCAGTTGCTAAAAATGATGCCAATTTCATTTCTTCCACGCTGTCAGTCAACGTTCCAAATTCTTGTTTCATCCTTGATGGGGTAATCTGAATCGGATGAAATAAAACTTGTGTGAAAAAATTAATGGCATATATACACAATTTTTCTATCTTGCTGCCTTACCATAATTATTATACCGCTCAATAACTGGAGAGTTGCAATTTTTAATTAATTTAAAAACAATATAATTGGGAAATTTATCATTGAGAAGTAACTCTGCTTGAGCTCTGGCTTCGGATGAAGTAGTCTGCCTAAGATTTTCTGCATACTAACCAATATTTCCCAATTCTCCGCTAGAAAATACAAGAAAGCTCTGCGAAGAGATCGTCAGCACAGCAGCTTATCAGTAAGATTGGCTTTAAGGGTATTTTCACCAGTTTAGGGCACAGTCATTTTTAATGATAATCTCTCATTTAGATTCAAACGCCAGATATGTACATGAAAGGCACCAAGATAATGTGGATCAAGGAAACCCAGAGTTTTCTTCTCCTACATGGATGAATTTTAAATTTAACAGAGCTGAAATCATGAGCGCTTTCTATTGACAAAGTTGACGGAAGCTGACAAGAACTGTGCTGCGAAAGTAATGGACAAGAAGATTACTACGAGACGTCTCGTAGGAGTACATGTGTAAAGCGTGTTTTTATTAGACGGGATTTGTTGTTTTTGCTACATCATTCTGCCTTTTTATCGAGAATGTAACATGTCTATTTTGTCTAAATTAAATTTTGAGTTACTGCTGCTACTCTGATTTTTAAGCATTACTGGGGTATTCTACAAGTATTTGATGTTATTGTTCAACTATAGAAAATGACAAGCTGATGTAGCTAATTCAGGGCATTTCTGCCCACGGAAAGGGCCTGACAAATGTTGGACATGGCATAAGCCACTACACACCTATCTTGCATTTTGTCAGGCTAGATCGCTTGCTTATCATTCCCAACGATATCGCAGAATGAGTCGTCCACCATGGACCTCAGCAGTTTAAAGTATTAAATTGCACGACAAAAATCCAAAAACAAACATGATGCATTTGAAACTCGACTCAATAGGGATATTATACTGAAACACTGGCAACGCTGCAGAAGACTCAGTAACCTCCATTATACCCATTCTACACGAAGTACAAAATCTAGTTCATTTACCCAATCGAAAACCCCGGTCTGATTGCATAAATCCAAGAATGTGCTTTTCGGAATTATGAAGCGATTCTCAAACTAGGTAAATTATAACTATACAGTGTTGCTGGAATAACTTAGCCAATATCGAGTTATACATGTACATGTATGTACCTTGCAAAAACTTGGAACAGATCTATTTTTACTTAGTAGTTAGAGGCGTTCACCCTCATAGTGCTGTCTTTTAGACGTTTATTAAAACTGCGATGTTTACTTTAAAACATATTATCCTATGTTATCTAGATTAATAAGTGCAATTTGAATTGGCTATGAAGAGAATCTATAACGTCACTTGGAGCAAAATCAGTCATTAACGGGACCGAGGCCCACAGAGGGCGACACTGGTGGCAACCCTGTCAGACAGAGGGCACCACGAGTCACCTCCCCTCCCCAATTAAGCAGGTCATAGACCTCCAGACCAATTAAACTGACCCCTTCCCAAAGGTGTTACAACTCCCCCTTTCTGGGTCCTTAAAAGGGGAAAGTGGCCAAGAAAAAGGCAGTCTGCCGAGGTTGTTCGACCACAGCTCGTTACAGCCTTAGCCGCTCCTGCCCGGAGATCCAGGGAACTCTGACTCGCTCGTTTTAAAAAGAAAATTGCCCATCTTGCGTTATTTCTGCAATTTATCTCTTGAAACAACATTGTCAACCCTTCCGATAATAAAGAGTGTTCCATATAGCGCATACAGGACTCCAGTGTGTCATTTCTTTCCCGACTTGCAGCACCTCGACCTCCTTTGCGACAGGAATCCTCCTACACGGCTCCCGACAGCACCCCGGTCCCGAAGTCCCGACCACGGACCCCTTGGACCCGAGACACGACACTCCGACCAGCCACATCTTCTCGGAATACCGACCGAGTCCCGACACTGATCCAGGACTCTTTCCCACTGTAGACGGAAGACCCCCGACCTTACGTCGCTCACACTCGGGAGTTACCAGTTTTCCGACTAGCTCCAGTCGGAAACACCCTCTTCCCGCCCGCTTCATAGGATCCCCAACTCGCCCGACAGAAAAGGATCCCATAAATCTGTTCACTGAGCAGACGCTACAAGCCTATATCCACACCATGTAATTACATGTGTATACTACCTGGAGCAAACATTGGCTATTCTGAATCAGAGCGACACATATGGAATTGCGTTTATTTGACCTAACCTGACCTAACATAACCCTTTCTAATGAAAAATAACCATCAAAACATGCATTAAACATAAATTAAACGATGATTTAAATTGCCAATAATGTAATAAACATAAATTAAACGATGATTTAAATTGCCAATAATGTATTCGTAGCCACACTAGGCAATCTCGGCCACAGCTATGGGTGCGTAGTGGCTACGAATGCATTATCGGTAAAATGAATCTGCTGTATGTTTGATGATTTTTATAGTCATTTTTCATTAATGATGGTTAGGTCAGGTTACCCATATGAAAAAGTTTCTGCAGAAACCTATGCGGAATTCTGCAAAAAATATTCTGCAGAACATAGTGTGCAGAAATATTTGTGCAGAAGATTTCCTGCATAGTTTTTTCTGCAGAACCGAACCGAAAATATTCTGCAGACAATTGATCAGTTTCAGTATGCAGAAACATTTCTGTAGAATAAAGTATGCAAAAATATTTCTGCAGAATACAGTATGCAGAAATATTTCTGCAGAATAAAGTATGCAGAAATATTTTCTGCCATTTTCGTTTTTAAAAAAATTTGCACTACTGGGAATCGAACCATGGGTATATTGTTGTACACCTTGGTGCCTTACCCACTGGGCCACCCAGCCAGTTGTGGGAAAACATCTCTGGTTGGCTCTATCTCAATTAATTGGTATCTGAGGCATTTGTAATTGAAAAACTCTAATTGCATTGATTATTTATAAAGCTATACATGTATATATATATTTAAATGCAGAACCGGGGACCGATCGCCTACGGCGCTCGTTCCCCGGTCCCTCGGTTCGGTGCGAAATTGTTTTGGTGTAGTCAAAAGCAATATCTAAAAAATTTTATAAGTCAAAATTGTAAAGTCACATTCTACGCTTAAAGTCGGTAGTGGAAGTGCCACCATTTTTCGGAAGTCCACCATCTTGACCTTTTTGTTCCACCATTTTCCCGATGTCCGCCATCTTGAACTTTTTTGTGCTACCCTTTTCCGAAAGTCCGCCATCTTGTCCTTTTATCAGTTGTTTGAGACGTCATGTTTTTCGCATGTCATCATTACTGGAAGTGCCATCATTATCCAGAAGTCCAGCATCTTGACCTTTTTGCAGTTGTTTGTGACGTCACGTT
>JAQFYZ010004329.1:0-11291 GCA_034695085.1 Cylindroiulus punctatus | reverse complement strand
CAATTTTATGCAGAATTCTGCATAGACGTCTGCAGAAAAAATTCTGCAGAGTCTGCAGAATTATGCAGAAAGATTTTAAATATAGGGAGTAGACAACTAAGCAATGCATATTCCTCGATAGTTTTTGGCAAAAACTGCTCCCACTTACTATTGCCGCTGTTTACGCACAGGATTTAATTATGTTTAGAGAGCTTGGTGTGAGCCTATATTCACAAAAACTACTTTCTGAGAAGCTGCTGGCTTCCTGACATGTTGTTCAGATATGAGGTTCTTGAGCAGCATGGAACGTGTCATCTTGAACCGAGCAGTTTCACAGCTCCATTGAGAAAAATAATTCATTATTGGTATCGATCATTTTGTCATTACTACTACGCGTCACTGGTGGAGTAAGTACATCGCAACGAAATTCTAAACAGAGCTAACTAAGCTTAAATGAGCGACCAGAATTTCATGCTAGTAACATGTAACCACATACAGTGTATAGCCACATAGAAAATGTGTTGCTTACTTTAGCTAGTTGACTGTAAGCTGCAACTCCTCCTCCGATTAGCATTTGAATCCTCGTGTTACCTACATCAAATTATTCTGATGCCATCCATGATCCATTTCCAATTTGAAAAATCGCTCCTGAAATCTTCACTGCACACTGAATCTTCTCAGATTTGTATTTGAAGCCACTTGTCCTCGGACAAATTATACGAATGTCGTACATTTCCAACTTGAAAACCAGTCACGTCTGGAATTTGGTCAACATCAGTTTTACAATTCATGACATGGTGAGAAGGTTAAATACTAGCCCCAATGACAAAGAACAACTCGACCATAGATTCCTGACATTGCTTTTGTTTTTAAAATAATAGACATGCTCAGACATGTTCATGTTGAAACGGATTGGGAATAACGAATGAAGTAAACGCACATCAAACTGTACATGTACATTATATGGGTAGTATTAGAGGGAGGTGCATGTGTTCTATGATAAGGTGTTTTCTACAATAAACCCAAATGTGACGAGTGGATATGGCAACCCATCTGAAAAATTTTCTGCAAAATCATGCAGTTGGCAGAATATATTCTGCAGAACGTTGTGCAGAATTCTGCATAGATTTGGTGCGTTTTTTTGCAGAAATATTTCTGCAAACATATTGTGCAGGAGTTATTCTGCAGAAAGGATCACTTATATGAAAAACTAAATATTTAAAAACTTAGACCTATAGGAAACTGCAGCATTATTACTGGTCAATATGTGACTAATAAGTCAGACATCAAACCCTGGCAAGCGTTAATACACAAACCTTTTCATACTTTGGTGGGACTCGATCCTGGGTCCTATGGCATCACAGGTAGAGGCCTTACCACAGGACCATCTGTTATTCCACAACAAGTGAGTGTTAATAGGGAAATTTCTCAGGTATAAAACTATTTGATTAAACCCATAGCAAATGTGATATTTCCCTAATAGCACTCCCTTGTTGTTAAGTACCAGATGGCTCAGTGGTAGGGTCTCTGCCTGCAGGATCGATTCCCATGCACCAAAATTAGTTAAAAATTTGTGGAAAAAAGTGTTATGTATATAATGTATGTTTGACAGGGTGTGTGTGACGTCTGAAAAATTAGTCTCATATTGACCAATAATAATGCTGCAGTTTCTTCTAGGCCTTAGTTTTCAAATATCTAATTTTTCATATTAACATCCCTTTCTGCAGAACATGTTTTGCATAAATAACTCTGCAGAACTTGGTCTGCAGAAATAAAATCCCATTACATCCCATTTCTGCAGAAAAAGGCACCAAATCTATGCAGAATTATGCAGAATCCAGCAGAATGCTGCAGAACTTGTGCATACATTTTTCTGCACAAAAAAAATGACATTTTCTGCAGGATTCTGCAGGAATTTTTCACATGGGATGTAGTCTGCCAGATTGCATTATATTATTTATGTCTTACCTTGCATTTTTATCAGTTGATGTTGGTGTTCTGACACAGAATGGGTGCCATGTTGGCAATCTGCATTATCTTAGTAAATCACTGCAATCACTACATGTACTTCATGACTGCAATTAATGTAATTAAATGGCAAGTTTTAAAACACAACTCAATTGTCCAATCTACGTTCTGCTAAGACATACCTGGGACCTTGGAAATCCATCTGAAAACCATCTGGAGACTCCTGGAGAACCAACATTTTAGTACATTTGAAGTGGAACAGGAAAGGACTAAAAGAAAGGAACTATTGTTCTGATCTTTTCCCCCGTGGCTATCTACCTATAGTGCTAGAGATGTTGACTGGTTGCAGGCAAAAGCCCGAGCGAGATGTTTTAAGTTCGGAACAAATTAACTCTCACTACCTACGTCAACCATTCATTGCCATACGTTATTTGCTAATTGTCCCAACATTTCAAACAACATTTGGACCCTTTCGAATTTCAGTTCTTCGATTGTTACCTGGAATGTTTTCAATTGTAAATGTCATTATTTCATTAATGGGCAAAAAGAAACTTTGCAGGATAGCTCACCTTACTCCTCGATCCATGTCTTCATGCCGATCATGCAAATCTAATTCACTTACCACGTTTGCCAATCGAGATCGTTCGGAACGCAGCGTTTCATGCTGGTCACACCAAGGTGTAATTGATTGTCCGACTGAAGAACAGGACAAAAACTTCTTCCTCATTTTTTTCACGGCAGATGAACACTCTCATCATCTTGCCCGGTAATTTCGGTTTCATTCAAATTTGCTATATTTTATTCTTGCTTTTAAATGGGATCTTATACAATACAGAACTTACATTTATCTTTAATAATAACTAAAATGTTGCTACACAATATGAACACCAAATATTGCGACCAAAGAAGTGTGGACAAGTTTGGAAGAGATTACGTTCAGGAGAAATGTGGGTGATGAGAAATAAAAAGATTGTAGGGCGAGCGAGGGGGTGGCCAACAAAAGCAATGACGAAACTTTAGAGGAAGTTGTGAAAATATTACAAACCTGAACATAAAACTGACAGAAAATAAGAGAAAGCGAAAGAGGAAAGTTACCACTGGACACGAGAAACACAAGGGTGAAATGATGCGAGAGACCCTGATGTCAATTGTTAGAATTTTCAGTGAGAACATTGTGGGGCCAGTCCTATTTTAACATTTGACAAATGCAATTCGACAGAAGTTAAAAAACGGCTCGGATGACCATGCACTAGTGCCTGAGACTGAATCGATGGAATTAATTGGCCAAAAGATGATGTCACAATTGCTGTTTTGTAGGACTTAGTTTCTGGTGCAATTTTCACAAATACTTCGCGCTCAATTCCAGAATCAAAGATAACAAAACACTTGATCGTTATCTTTGATCCAGTGTGTCATTTAAACGAGTCTAAAACGAAATTTTGATAGTAGTGTTAAATTCTATGGAGATGATCATCTTCCACACAAGTCTCAAAAAACAGTTTTAGAAAGAAAAAAAATTACACCAGTAGCATGCAGTGGAGTCATGAAAACTAGCCATGATGAAAATGATACAAAGCTTAACATTTGTTTTAGAGCCGATCATTATCCATCACGGAGTCCCAGATGGCTGCCAAAAGGCAATTGTGTGGGACTATATTGCACGATTCAGACTTAGTTGAAATGCAATTGCACACACAATTGACCATTGGGCCCACCGAGTTAACTTAGGCGATTGAAAGCGACATTATCACTAATGGCAAGAACAAGAACTTGATTAACATTCACTGCTTTTCCCGAAGATGGGGGCTCATTTGCTGCCCAATATGGGCACAATCTGATTCCATGCAAGGGCATGGTGACGCTCAGGTCTACAAACAACGGCAGTTTGGGGAATGAAAAATGCAGAAGAACATAAGATCGAAAGGGGTGGTAGTGAAACAAGACGAAGAAACTGAGGTGGGATGAGGCCCTTACAAAATATTTCAGCTGCGAAAGAACAAAGAGATCAGAAATAATAAATATACACCCATGCCAGGCTGCAGCCAATAAGATTACATCGTTAAACATGAAATGAACAATTTGTACCCCCCTGAAGCGGAAAAATACGAGTCGACCTTTTTAAAATCGTAAAAGTGAAAATTAATAAGGCGAGGTTGAAGGAAAACTGAGGATATTTGGGACTACACTGAAGGAGTCTGGCCAATCTGAATATGAATGATTCCAAAATGGTTTCTCCAAACCTGATAGATTTCAATTTTTTTTCCTTCATAATTATATCAATTACTGACAGTTTTAAATAAATGGTGTCCTTGTTTGGGCCAAAACTTTTCAAAAAGCAGGTTCGAAGATGCCAACATGGATATCTTTCCAGCTCAAATTCAACTGATAAAGATTTTCAGTTACACAAAGATTAACATCGGTCAGATTGCATCCGATGACAACCATGGTTAAGGACGATGACGATGGTTATGTCATGATGACAATGAAAAAACGTGGAATCTTGGCAACGTTAGATCAAAAAAGTGAAATATAATACTTGGCGGAAAAAACAATAAATAACATTAAAATGTTAATTCGTACTAAATTGTGACGCGTCGAAACGTTAGGGCACGCGAGGAGATCATTGATTTGTTTGTAATTAAAATGTCACTCCAAAGGGACGATATGTGAATTTGACAAACTGAGTGAAAAACTTAAGCCTTAACTGGTTTGCAATCAAATGAATCGAACTCAGCGGTGTACTGTCACTCAATGATGACCTCATGATGATCTAAGTTGACAAATGCTTAGCCAAGCAAACTAGGGTGCCAAAACCCACATGCATTTCAGCTAAAATAAAAATCTTCAAAAAATAAAAGTTTAAACAGGAAATATTTTCCCGGATAAAAAATCCTTTTAAAAATCCAAATTCTTCGAATTATTCCTAAAACCCGACAATGGCTACCAATAATTCAAACCTTATTTTGCGTTTCGTTTTGAGTAGTTCACCATGTGGTTAGCCATGTGGGAAGCTGTCCATTGGTCAGCCTGGCCTCATGTCTAAACAATGATAAAAAAAGGGGTCTATACACATAAAAAAAAGGCAAAATTGGCTAGCTATTCGATCAATGAACTGGCAAGGGCTTGGTGATTTAAATCCCAAATAATGACATTAATGATGATGACGATGAGGTTGTAAAGGTATGTTGTATACAGTAAGTCATGTGGCGCCATCACATAGCATTCCCTGCTTGGCACACCTCAGTATTTTTTTAAATCCTATCTGATACATATATCTACAGATGTCGCTGAAAGATACATTATGCTGGCCCTACACGGCCAATAATGTTGAGTGTCACTTTCTATAAATAACCACAGTATTACTTATTGTGTACGGACAAAGTTCCTGTACTGATGTTGCATTATGATTATTGACCATTCTTCGAATGTTTGGTTAACTTGGTGTCCATCATGGATGTCAATAAATATCAAATAAATAAGACCAAAATAATCCGACATTGCTGCTTTCCTCAGCACGTGTTCTCCACCATTTTTAGTTTTCACCTGCTCATAACTTTGCTATCACAAGAAATGCTACTTTCGGAAAAAAAGAAATTTGTTCGCACCCAAAACTGTCAAGAGCAAATTATCCCAGATAAATCCCAGACTGCAATATTCAGATCAACCAAGTTGATCATCTGACTACCATATGACGTCCTCCGAGAGAATAAGCACAACCTATAGTCTACGGCGCATCAGTCGGGTAATACTGGCTGATGGATCCACATGACTTTCGCGGCAAGTTAAACGAGAAGTGAAAACATTTTTGTCAAAAATTTACTTTGTTTCGATAGACGATAAAATTACTTACACTTGTTGTTTTCGAGGAGCTGCAATGATGCAGGAGAACCACTGGGTCAGACCACGGGATCAAGCAAGCATTTCTGATGGATAGCAACACCCATTTGGCATTAGTTTATACTTTTGAAGAATAGAACACAATGTGACCAAAAGATGTGGGTGAACTCTGGAGGTTCTCCTGCCTCATTGTCGATTTTGAAGCACCTCTAAAGCATCAAGTATAAGTAGATTTTAGTCCACCGGAGCACGGTAACTTAAAATAAAATAACAAAAAAAGTGAGACAAGATGTGAAAAAGAAGGGAAGAGGGGAATGATAAACAAAAAAAAACAACCGGTTAACCGGAACAGTTAACTATGCACAGTTTTAAACGACAATTGGTGAAAAAGAGCGCAAAAAATGTCACAGCAGGTACGGCATGTGTATGAGCGAGTGAAACAAGGTGTTGGGACGTTGTATCATCTGGTGAACAGGGAGGAGGAGAAAACGAACTTGATTTTTTGAATAAAGTTAAAATGGTTTCTACTCGCAATAAGAGGAGAGAAGGGGATACTGCTTGTGGTCGCCGTCATCGTCGTAAGTAAGTTTAGCAAATAATTCACAAGATGCCAAGTTCCGATTGACGGTAGCGTAATTGTTCATTATATAAATAAATATCCACCAGTGTCAGTATCATTTTTTGTTTTTTAAAAGTCTTCCACCCACGCGATTCCTTGAAAAATTGTCCTGTGAGAAGAAGTCCATAGGAGATGAAAGTCCAACAAACCGAAATAATCGTTGGCCATCTGGTCCATCAGGATTCTGTGCACCCACCATTCCATTTTTAAAATGAAATAAGTGCGATATGCTGATTTATTATCTAACTTGTAAAATGCCAATTGCGAATCTAGTTTTAGCTTGGCAATGCCCTTCTAAAGCAACATGTCAAATACAAAAACAAGCTACCCAACTTGGAATTTAAAAAATTTAAAAAATCACGTCAACATTAAAAGTAGGTAAAAACGGAAGCAAACTTTCAGCTTTAATCAAGATTTTGGCTTTGGCTCAATTTGTAAAATCCCGATAGTTATGCTCGAATTACTATATATTTTTAAATTTTCCCAGTTTGTGATTTTTTTTATCTAACAGTTCAAAATCGTTTATAATAACCGCCAAAATACGACACCTGGGCAAAATTTCATAAAACATGACGTATGTGAAGAGTTGATGATTCTGAGATGTGGTTTTCAGGCTTCCCAACCAGGTAAATTTCATGTCTCATGACATGGGACCATCAGCTCCTCAGTTATCCTTCATATTCATCAGCTACCCATACTTCTTATTTATCAACTTGGGCCCAGGAATTAAAGTGAGAAAAACGAAATTTCGACGACTCATTTCCAAGCTGGCAGGCTCACGGAGGTTCTATCGAGCAAGTTAAAATATTAATTTGGCATAAAACAGAATGGTGGTTGCAGCTCAACACGGTGGCCATGCTTCTCGCAACGACACCGTCCCCCAACATGACGGAGGTCGACGACAGATGTGCGGTGGGCAAAATGCAAATACAAAGGCGATTGTTGATTCAAACAGCCACGAGATGACGCTCGATAAAAACTGACACAAAACCGATGGCATGCCACACTTCGAATTTACAGGATTTTCTTCGGCGAGCGTCCACGAGACAGGTGCGCGAGGATCACCGACACGTCTCTCGGCACGCTGCAGTTACTTGCATAACACCTTCGCTGCTAGCCTTTCAGACACTTTGTAGAAGGAATCTGCTGACAAATCGTTGAAAGTGTCCCACATAGCTACTCCGCTGCATGGTCCTCACTTTTATCGACGACCTGAAACCACACCGATTGCCGTTGCCTCGAAGTGCCCCTGGACGAGCCCACCGACCTGAGGTACTGAATTCAGGTTCCTCGCCTCATGCCAGTAACCGCGTAGATTAGTCAGTATACTACCTTTTCCGCTCTTCGTGCTTGGCTAGAAATGCTGGCATCGTTTCTTTGCGTCCATCGGGGCGGCTTTCAGTTCAGAACTGGAGCCGGGTTGAAACCGTGGTCGTTTTAAACTGTCCGTGATAATGAAAGTGGAGGCGTTGAAGCACCTTTAGACATTTTTAACCATAAATTCACTGAGATTTTCCGCGTTGTTGTAGTCAACGGTGGACACGCTGGGTGCTCCTCGGGCCTCGCAGTCCAATCGTTCGACGTCATCGAGTGTGACGACAAAGAGAATACGCATGGTTGTTGCCATTGTCGTCCAAACTTGATCGAAAGGTGTGTTGTAGAAGATAAAGGAGTGGAGAAAAGGAGGCATGCGAGGCTGTTATTGCATGAAGTAGTCCGGATGATCCGCTGGCGTGTCCTTTTCAAATCGCTTCGCTTCCTCTTGCATACTCTCCTTGATTTTCAAAATTGCAGCAGATTCGTTCTGGTCCTAAAACGGTTCGGAGAGAGAAAAGGGCCTTCGTATAATTAATTCTGTTAATCAGTTCGAAAATTTCGGTCCAACAAATCAAGAAAGTGGAAAGAGTGAATGAGCAGATCTCCCACCAATCCAAAGCCGCGTGTTGGCCATGTTATTTTCTCTTTTATACGACTTTTTTGTTTGCAGCAACGTAGAAAATCTCATTTCTCGAGTGTTCAAGAGCCAGAAATTTCATGACGTGGTGTAGGGCAAGCAAATATGTCTACCAAATTACCAGGCGCAATTTGCATTCCCAATTCATGTTAAGCAATGAAAAGTTCAACCAGTGCTGCTCATTAACTCTACATCCTAAATCCACTTGATGGTGCACATCATCCATGCATCCCACACATTAAAGCTGTATATGCCACCACTCACTACTGGCAAACAACCACGAGTGCAAATTGAATGACCAATAAAGTTGGTGATCGAACGCAACGTTTAAGTGAGCAAAACAATACGTGCATGAGGTGGCTACGAGGCAACACAAGCACCTAAAAGCATGTCACAGAATGTTAGTAAGGCAAATATTTTCAATTGGAAAAATTTCAAAAAGATGAGTTTGATAAAACCAGTAAAAATCTCATCGTGAACTAAAAACAAAAGATAATTTTTAAGATAGATATACACGTTGTTTACCATAAACCAACATAATTAAATGTACATATATTTCAATATTTGTCTCAAGTTTGTTGTCACTCAGCTTTCGTGGAGCCATTGAAATGATTATGCATGCACAAAGAATGAACAACTTTTCTCGCACTTCATAATAAGAATGGAGTAACAATGATCCTGAACATACAGTTATTTAAAAATGACCATAAATGTCCCGGCATTCCCCATATCACTTCTGATGAGACAGTATGGCGTGAAATTCCAAAACAGAAACTGAGGACTATAGAAAACTATGTGGACTAGTCAAGCTCAATCTGATTCCATTGGACAAAGAATAATTGGAAACATTTTCTTTCAATAAAATGATTTACAATAATGTACGAATGGTCTTTTAGTAAATTTCTGATGTTATTCACATGAGAAGTTATAAAAGAAAGTGAAAAAATATAACCACCAGTTTAACCGAAGTATAGCAACACCTACAATCAGTTTTGGTAAGGAAATTTTCAAAAATGGATTTTTATAAAATCTGATAGAATATCTGTGCTACCAAAATCTTAGTAGCAACATTTTTGTTTTGTAATTTCTGAAATGAAGGAAAATTAACAAACTAACTACACAGCAATATACATGGCAGATTAAGTGCATGGGCATGCAACTGCAAAACCTGATAGTATGGTTAACATTTACCACAAAACCCCGCGACTGAGAAAAAAAGCACACTGAAAAGCAAGCCTACAAATTACCTAGTCACATGCGTGGTGCAAAACTATTAAAAATAAGAAGATGTCATGAGATCTAATTATTCGTTGTGATGCACAAAGACGAGGATTGCGACGACTGCCTCCCATTGGCACGTTAATCGATTCCAACGTCACGTGTTATGTAACGAGTTAAAAATCTCAAGTTGCTCCATGGAAAGTGAGGTGGGGTGTTTCTTTCTTGTTTATTTTTTGCACATGTGTTTACGTGTTTGAAGGCAAGAAAATGCAAGGGTTTTTCAAACCAAACAAATAATAAAGAGGATATGAGAGATAACTTGAAAGAAAAATAATAAAACGAGATTGACACCACTGAACCAGAGTGAAAGTTGTTTGGGATATCAAACCAGAAAATAAAAGAACCTTTTAAAGAGTAGTGTTTTCCCTAGTGTAATCAGGAGTTTATCCTGGTGGTTCAGTTGTGATCTTGTAAGTCTACGACAGTTCCGAGAAGAGCATTTGAGACCTGGAATACACGGAAAGTCTACGATGTGGAATAGAGAACACAGTAGTCAAATCAGATCCCGATCGGTCAACAGTCGAGCTGTGTGGGTCAGCGGCGCTCCACCACAATTACTAACAGATAGCACATCATTAGAGAATTAAATTATCAATGCCAAGCATCAAATGAGTGCTGACAAAAAACGTGTTTCAATTTGCTCATGGAATATTGCGATCTAAGTCATGTACGAATTACCAACGGCTGTGGTTTGCTCGCAATATCAATGTGATAAAATGCATCGGAAATCACAGACAGTGGCACTGCCCCTCATTTTGCACGCCATATCAAATAAGCAAACGATTAAAGCGGAAGTGTTTTCTAAAAACTTCATAGTATATCAGCCTTGCATTAACGCAAAGGTGAAAGCGTTTCACAAAGAAATAGGAAAAGTAACTGTGATTATCACTTGTATAACTATAAACAGAAAAGAAAGTAAGGACAACACAAGAAGAAAACAGTGCTCATTCACGAAACGATAAAAAATGCAAAGCAAAAGGTAAAAAAAATCGGATAAAGCATACTAATTCTAACTACCCGCATTTGCTGTTGCTGGAGCTCGAGTGGTGCGGTTGAAGTTAACATTAAGGCCAACTTACGTTAACGTTATCTTGTCCGTAGCTTAGGCCGTAATCGCCCATTCCAGGACCATCCTCACGAGGCGTACCGGGGCCCCCATTTGCTGGCGAGTTTTTCATCCCATCTAGACCATCACCTGGGTAACCCATCGAACAAAACATGAGACTGGCACGAGTTGAGTTGATAAGACGAATCGGACACAAGGTTTATTGTTTAAACTCTGCTTTAAAACTTCCGTTCCAAACTTCTTAAAAACAATTTATGATTTTGACAAACTACGGTTGTTGTAGAAGTAAAAATTTAATATGCAACAAAATAATCTTCACCAGAAATATTTTTTGAAATTCACCCATTATTGAAGAGTTAATTTTTCCTAACAAGTGACCAAAAAAGGTGTTTTAAAAGTTTAAAAGATTTCACAAAGATTTTCGCTTTCGTTTAGAAGCTTCAAGCTTTTCGCCTTAGGAAGGCTGGGTGTAAACTTAATACAATTATGGGACATTTTGTAAGTAATATCGAAGCTAGAATCTGATCAATTGCCTTACAGTCGATGGTAACAGAAAACAATTACATACCATTCATAACTGGGGGCAT
>JAQFYZ010004328.1:0-11291 GCA_034695085.1 Cylindroiulus punctatus | reverse complement strand
GAAAGTATCCTACTTTCATGGGAGCTTACTCGACTGCCACTAGATGGCGACCCTTTCGCTGCACACTCCCAATAGCATGTCTATAGTATGCTTATAATAGATATACAATAATATGGTAGCACAGTGAACGACTCCGGAAGTGATAGTCAGGATGGTGAAGACTAGGATATTTCTGGTTTTGAATGATAGGTTGGTAGTGTTTTCGTTATGTTCCCAATAAAGCTTATTAAATTTTTCTGATTTCTTCCTTCAATATGTGGGGTGCGTCTAGTGCATCGAAACATCTTAGAAGAAACAGGTTAAGGAATTGAAGTAAAATGATTGTGTCACACGTCTAATAATCCGCGAAATTCGGTAAATTTGGTGTGTACATTTGGAGCAGGGCATAAAGCAAAGTATATCAACAAAAAATGGGTTTGTAAAGTGTCTCAGACGTATTAATCATAAACGCCAAGATTAAAAAAAAAACATTGTTAAAGTATGATGGAAAGAAATTATGCTGGGTACATTTCTTCCACATCTGTGTAGTATTTGTACGAGACGAAATATTTTTGAAATATTGTCATTGTGGATTTTACCCATTATTAACTACGGACACCTGCGAATACCAGCAGTAAAATGGGCTGAGGTTTCTTTCGGTTCCAATACATGTATAAAAATGTCTTCACAAGCACAGTTGACTGCAGCAAATGGTGAATTAGAGGCACCCATATATTCTCATTTCTCAACTGCTTTATCTCTGAAAGTTGTAATCGGAAAAGATTTCTGCCCAGCTTTTACACTTTAAAAATGCGCAACTTGAATAAGTCGCGCCTCTGAAATGTTTTTAAAAGCAGCTGCGACGGCTTTGAGCAACATTTTGATTTAAATTGCGTTTCGTAATAATATTTGCGGAGAAAGAAAAAAACAAAAAGGCTTTAAAATGTATTCCGACATCCCAGTTTATTATGAAAACAAATCCAAATCCAATTTTGGGAGTGGGATTTACAGGCATTTTATAGACCGAATGCAGCAGTGAACAAAAAACATCGAAAAACAACGGCATTCCTAACAACTTGTCTTAAATTTTAAATTCGTAAAACAGCACCCTCATACTTTTTTCTAAATGAACCATTAACAAAAATCCGCATAAAATGTATGTGCAAAATTGTTTTTATTGGATGCGTTCGAATTTTTACAAACGTGACAATAGGACTTTCGCCTGAAGAAACTTAGATGTCAATAACATGTATCATAAGTGATTTAATCAAAAAAGTAACTTCGATGTACTTTACTTTATGCCTTGTTTACAATGTGTACTAAATGTAGATTTCAACTCTACTGGTCTAATATTAATATACATTTATTTTTGGTCTTTTCGATTTTTCGCTTTTTTCGCCATTTTTCTTTTTCTTTTTTTTTCTTTTTTGTTTTTATTATGCTTAACTTAACTGAGATAACCTGACCTAACCTTAAAAACGCGATTTTTTGATTTAGTTGCCCCTATACATGGGCAATCACTGTCAGCCCACGACCTGTTAGGAAACAATTACTTAAAAGCTCATAAGGACATAATGTCTTTAGCTCATACGTTTTTTAAATGTGTTTTTCTGAACATGTACTCGACCACATTTAGGTGATACTTGCAAAAAAAGATGGCGGAATTTAGTACACTTACGCTACTTCCGGTATAGGAGATCTCCACCGAAATGAAAATCAAATTATCTCCGCCGCATTGTGAAGCCTATATCTCGCTAAAAGACAGGATATTATGTCTTTTTATCCATATCATTGCATTGAGCGCCTGTTAAATTGCGTAATTTGCGCAACAACTACCCGCAAAGGCCTCCGTGCAATTCTTCGAAGAAGAAAAAATATGCAAACGGATGACATCGAAGCGTAACGGTGCTAATCGTATAAAAGACTATTTAAAAAAAAACGATGCCTTTACAAGTCCCAAAGGCAATTCAATGAAAATGATTGTTGTAATACAACGGTTATAGTTCCGGTTAATAACGCGGCAATAAGAGAGCGAAAGAGGGATGCAAATACGAGAATAATTTAAGATTTCGCTGCAGAAAAAAGAAAAACACAAAAAAAAATTGATAAAGGCCTCCAACCTCCGTTAATGGGCACCTCGAAGGTTGGATATTTACATCGAGTTAGGGGCTCCTTCTAGATAACAAGTGTTTATATAGCGTCAAACGTAATGTCTCATATAATCCGGGTTCATGTAACATTATCTGGTTATATAACCAGTAATATGTCAGTTATCCATCATGACAGGGTCGGTCAAGATGAAACGACACTGCAGAATTGTGTTATTTTTGTTAGTGTAATGTGGATGCACCTTTATGTTGTGGTCCCAGCATTACAGTATGTAACAAGTTCTACAAAACCTCAGCCGATGTCGATAATTGACATCCATGTGGTAAACTAGTTTACCTGCAGTGTAGACGCAATGAACACGTTACACAACAATGGACTTGATCTTGACAAAAACATGATGAATAACATTCCTTTGCAATCTAACTAGATAAATAATATAACATCATGTTATAGAAAACGTTCTTCTCCTTTTTAAACAAGTTTTGTGACTTTGCAACACAAGTGTATTTCTACTGTACGAGCTCCATGCTTTGCGAGAACGCCCAAGATGGCGAGGTTTGACTTTTCACAAAAGACATTAGCATAATGAGGAGGAAAACAGTACTATTAGCTGGGCTTCCGAACCGATGTTTCCATTGTTTTCCTCTGCTTGTCAATGAATTTAGACGTTCGTACTCGCTCATTATTGCGTTAAAACAGGAGGAAACTATATTATAGTGTCGCTACGGCGCTTCTGCTCCACTCCTCGTACTTCGCCTACTTCAACGTCTTTGTTATTGCTCATTTTTTTTTGCCTCGTTTTGCTATTACGAAGGGAAATAAAAAGCGTTGATCGAATCAAAAAACAATAGCGGTCCTGATAAAAAAGAATCGCTGCATAAATTGACTAATGAAACATCGCCGCTTTTTATACGGTCAGATACCATAGCGTGCATAATTAATAGCGGTCACGCTAGGTATGAAGTCAGCCGGTTGTGACGTCATTCATCCTCGACTATCACTTCTTCCCTCCATATAAATCAAGGGACTGGCACGCGAAGTGCTAATCGAGATCAAAATGAAGTCACGAAGTGATTTTACGGCGAAAATTAATTACAGAGTATATAAATTTGGTTGCAATGTGCTTCAATATCTTTAGGCCAACCTGAAGCCCAGTACGATTCTCATCAGGCTATCGTTTCGAAAGTTATATTTAACTTTCTTTTTCCAAAATATCATTGTCCTTAGCTGACTCCATAACATATATCAAAAACAAATTAGGTAATTTTAGTGTAACCATGCAAGAAACTAAGTAGATGTCATTTTAGTACAAAAAAATGACAGCGACAAAGTATAAAACCAATTTGTGGCAAATTTGTTAGTCGATTCAGTTATAAACAAAATCTTGATTCAAAAATGCATACATTACTAGGATCGAAACTTTGTTGATGTCTTTTCGCATAAAACCATCGGCTAACCGGGTTAATCGGATATTCTGAATGGCATGCTAATCGAGATCAAAATGAAGTCACGAAGTGATTTCACGGCAAAAATTAATTACAGAGAATATAAATTTGGTTGCAATGTGCTTCAATGACATTAGGCTAACATGAAGCCCATTACGATTCTCGTCAGGCTATCGTTTCGAAAGTTATATTTAACTTTATTTTCCGCAAATTTCATTGTCCTTAACTGAATCCATAATATATTACAATAACAAATTAAGTAATTTCAGTGTAACCATGCAAGAAACTAAGCCGATGTCATTTTAGTACAAAAAAATGACAGTGACAAAGTATAAAACCATGTTGTGGGAAATTCGTTAGTCGGTTCATTTGTAAACAAAATCTCGATTCAAAAATGCATGCATTCCATGGATCGAAACTTTGTTGATGCATTTTCGCATAAAACCATCGGCTAACCGGGTTAACCGGATATTCTAAATGGCATGCAAAGTTTATCACTCAAAATTAATAGCAACGATAAAATCGTCCATAAACATAGGGGTCTTTGAGGCAGTGGAGTCGAAATTAGCGTCTAATTTTCGCATGTTGGGTGGAGGCAAATTCATTTACGGTTTTATTGTGAAAAGCCTGGTCGGCGCATAGCGTGTCATCTTAACCGTATTCACGAAGTGCCTATTAAAGCACCCAATAAATAATTGATCCTATTTATAGTAATAAATTCAAGCTTTCACTGTACCGTTATTGCCACGGCTATAGCATTTTTCACACAATCTTTGCATGGCTCGTCCATAATAACCGAGCAATACGCAAATTTTGATTACATGTTTGCGAGTTTATGCGCCGTGTTATAAATTCTGATTAAAGTTATTGGGAAAGGATAGAGACGCTCTGGGAATGGTTCTCCAAATTTTTTTTAATTTGTGAGGCGGGTGCCGAATGAATCCATCGCAATTATCTCGACGTATTACTGGCAATTAGCTTAACAACCGAGCAACTGATCGCTTTAAGGTTCTTCGCTAATTGCTTCAATTAAGGCCATGCATTTTCGTGTAATAAGATATTAAAACAAAAAATAAACCCGTGGCTTTTCCTTCATATCTGTATCGCCGCCTAGAAAGCACTACACGTGCAATTTGTTTACAAATGGTTCCACTAAATTTCCAACACAGCAAAGCAAATCGGCTGTTAACGTATGGAACTAGGCAGATTTGAATGATAGAGACAGTAAAATTCGGTTGAGGAGAAAGCATTTCTAGACATGTTGGCCCAACGTAGAAGATAAGACGCAATTTAATCTACGTCTCTCAAAATACACTTTTGAAATCAAAGATGCTAAACCGAAATCGTTGCGAATTTTTATGTAACGGAAATTGCACCATGCATGAACAAATGTTTAAAAACAAAGCTGACATTTCCGAAATGAAAATCACCAATTTTATGAAACTGTATACAATGACTAGGCATGAACAGCGAAATAATGAAATAATCCTGTGTTCCTTCTCTGACAAATTTTCTCAAGTGAGATACATTATCTAAACGCTCGATAAGAGCCACAAATTGCATATATGAGAGCAGAACAGTCGTTGTTTTGCGTTTCTTATTAATATTTGGGACTGTGCATTTACGACGTCAATCAAAAAGTGCATTTGTTGACTCTCTAACGCCCCTCCAACGAAGTTTCGTACATCCAAAGAAATTCTACACCATTGTTTTTGAATGACATCTTTGAGTTACTCTAAAAATGGTGGACTGTAACAGTGTAGCTGAGGATAATCTGCACCACAGTCCTAGTATAGTATACACGTATACAGTTCTCCAAACTCCTAAAATTCAGTGCATTGAATTTCTAACGGTCAGGGAAAGTTCACCATTTTCCTCTACAGCCCATATAATCAACAATACGATATTCCATTACCCAGTTTTTAAATTTCCAATATTTTCTCCATACCATGTCTGCATCGTGTGAATCATGCTGCTGAAATCTTGCCATGTGTGCAATAAGGTCACTATTAAGTAGTCGTTATACAATTATAGAAAGGTGTCATTGTTTTCGGGAAAGACCTCATGCCATACCAATAAAAATCGGAAGGGTGAACTATCTGATCCCGGTTATTCAGAACTATAGTATAATCCCTGTTTTGTACCTATCCAAACCTAACCTAAACTGTATAACCTAAACATGTACCGTGTAATTTCTGAATTAGCTGCCCCTAACAGCCAGGCAACCACTGCCAGCTTACAATCTGTGAGGGAAAGCCTTGCCCCTGAGCCAAACACTTTCCCCCATCCCTGTAAAGTGGGAAATCCGCTTAAGGCTGCCCAAATTGAAAAACTTTCTTCAAATGGATATTCCAGCGTACAGTAGGGTGTTAAATATTTGATTTGCCATAACTCGGCTCGTCGTTTCCTACGGAAACAAATGCAAAGCAAATGAAGTGGGTGCTATTGTGTTTTTCTATTTGAATCCCCAGCCATGAAAACGGCCATTTTCTATGAATTTTCGCTTCGCTCATGGCCCATCGAAGAGCGAGTAATCATCGTACGGGATGATTTTACGACGACAATTTCGGCGAATTGAGACATACGTCGATGTTTTAAGCACCGCCACCAGAGGAAATTATGCTCCTCTTTTACGACGCTCCGTGCACGGGAGTCCATGGGAGAAGAAATGTATATACGGTGTGGAGGGGGATATGAAAAAAGGCGATATACTAGCTGCCTGTTCTACCTCTGCTTAATCCCCCAAGCATTTATGAATATTTGAAAGATTTAATCAGAGTCTGTCTCTCTATCATATTTCGCTTCAACGTGTAATAATACTCGCGCCGCTCCCTACCATTCCCACTCTACCTGGATGTATTTCTGCGCCTATCATAATAATAAATATAATGGAAAGTGAGGTGATAATGGGCGTGGGTGAGTACAACCAGGGCCGCTAAAATGCCACCGAACGGCCCCCTTTCGAAAGAGGAACATTCGAAAATTGCTCGTACTGTCAAAATGTCTACTTCTTTACACGTTTCTAACATATTCTGAACGTAGTTGGCATAATAGCACGCTCGTCAAAACAACTTGATTCAAAAGCATTCGCAAAAGTTAAGCCATGTTCATTCATGCAGGCTTTCACCTTAACAGTCACCTTAAACACACCTTAGGCCCATCGAAAGTGCGTTGTGGCTTTTGGGGACACCCTGCACAAAATTGCGAAACAATTTCTCCTTTTTTTTGCAAGAGGGACTTGCTTTATATTGGAAGTGCTCTTTAACAACTTGTGGAAATGCATATGATATTAATAAAAACGTTAATTCTATGTTTGACTTTTTATTTTGCTTTATAAGCGATAGGTGGCAGCAACTGCCGTCTGATTGGGAATATAAGAGATCTAGAATTTGAACCAATTCTAAAAACGAAATGTTTTTAATTTTATATAGTGCAATAACTTACTGTCAATGTAAACTTTGAATTAAAACATTTATTTTCATTTGAAATTATCATATCTGTCCAAAATTATGAAAATTCAATTGCAAAAAATCACTTTCAATGGGCCTTAATTAAGTCTCTTACTACAACCATTGGAGATATGACTTGCCTTATGCGCATACACTACACCTGCCATGTTACTTTTTTGATGATAAGCCTTGAGAAATGATAAGGATAACCACAACTGTATTATGTTATGTTATGTTTAAAACTGTATCATGTTGTGTAAACTGCATCTTGTAGTGACAGCACTTGGTTAGCCTATAATTATGTGATAACACCTTGCGACAAATCACAATTTGTCAAGTAAACAAAAACAAAAACACGGGTAATAAATGAAGGGAGGAAGAGATACCATCGTAACATTCAATAATTTTTACTGAGGTTGTGTCGCACAAATGCCAATTGTCACTTCAGCAATACCAAAACTTCCATCTAATAACCTGCCTTAACAGGTTTTCCAACGTCGACTAATTAATTAAGCAGTCTGATTGCAAAGGGGTTTTCATTAATGATCACAAATTGATGAAATTCCAGACTTTCTGAACGACCCCCGTGGCAAAAACGTATCAATGTCTCGCTTCTCCCTTCGTGTACATTATCTAAGATCCACAATGAGAAAAATAATGTATATATGCATAGCAGATGGTATCATCAGTGTATCTTAATATGAAGTAGAGGCAAATATACGAACCTCCGTTTGTACTTAAATTATAATTGCATTTGCCATACGAGAGATTCAGTTTCTAATCAATAACAGTACTTGCCATGTTCAAGACGCGTTCAGGGACTTTTCAATTCGTTAAACTGGTTTTTTCTTTCGATGTATGGCGTCGTCGAGATTAGATGTTTCAAAAAGTTAACAAACATACAAATGGGATACCCGAGCGAGTGCAGGGGGAGTAACTTTATCGGCTAAACTTATACGTGAAAATATGAAACCATCTTCGCTATAGAATTTTTCCAAAAATTTTGCTTCACTTTCATTTTTTTAAGTCTATTCAAAATGGGCTTTTTCTCTACATGATTAGTCTTTCACATCTTTTACATTACGAAGATTAAAGTGCAGGTGGGCCGAGAGGAGTGCTTAAATCTAATTTTAGGAAAAATGCATAAACGACTTACGCACCATATTTATGACATTACCCCAAAATGGATGTTAACGATGTTTGACATTCGATTTCCATGGTTCCCACCAAAAGACTCCAAAAAGCCTATTTCCGCATATTTTTTATCGGCAAAAATGTGCGCAGAACGTTAGTCTGTTAAATGATAGAGGGAGTTCCTACTGCATAACAGCAAATTTCTAATACTGTTATCGGACAAGCTTATATACCGGTATTGTGAGAGATAAAATTCGTATCAGGTTGAAATATCAATTATAAAGTAAATTACTTTAGTGATAGTTATGTCTATCTAAATGATTTACCCATTTTTAAATGTATATTGACACACTTGCTGCTTTTTTTTTTCGACAATGGATTCAGAATTCAAGATCTCAACGCCATCTATGATTCATTCGGGTCAACGTTTAGGGTACACACGATATTTCATACATCCTTGATGTTCAATGACTGCAGGCGTATTGTCAGAAAACTCATTTTCCCAGGTTATAACTTTAAAAAATGTGAAATTCATCCAAAATATGACATTTCCGTAGGTACGCAATCTCCAGCAGGGCATGGGCTATGCGTGTTTGCCTGCCCTAAGGAGGATGTTATGAAAAACAAAAAAGGTTAGAAAAACAACCAGATTTATTGAATTACGTTGTATGATACTTCAAACTTGGAATAAACTACTATTTATGCTTTGTGATGTATGCGGTCTGTTATCGTGTCTGCAGCTGATACTCAAAATTTTAAATGCATAAAGAGCAAATGGTTGCGGATTTTCAAATGCTAACAAAGCGTTTGAATCCGCCTAAAATGTTTTTTTTTTGTATATTGTAGTGATCTCTTTTGAATTTAAATTGCGCTTACCACTTATCGGTGTGTCGATACCATGATTAATTAACTGTACCAGAAAAGTCATTCAGTTTGTTTCGAAAACTTATTGGAATCCCGATTTTAGCAATCGTTTAACTTTGACTCTTTATAACAAATTTAAAAATGTAAATTGGTATCCATCAACAACCGTTCTAAGAACGACTTGGAAAACTAAATTGTTCAAACAAGTTCGTATGTTTAAACACAAGTGTCTGCAAGTTTTAATCGCGGCAAATATTTGCTTTACGATCATCTTAATATCGAATGCAATGCGGATGTATTAAAGATGACAAATGCGCGCATTTCTCCTCTTCTCCAAAACGTCATTAAGAAACAATTTAAGGAAGTTTAGTAAGCTTATGCAAAACAAGGTATTAATTTGTACACGCAGTCTCTATACTTCTCGTCGTCAAAATACGGTTTTTACGCAATTTAAAACCAGGGTTTACCGCACGTTTACGCCACCAATTTCTCCACAAGACGAAGCGCATCTTTTAACGAAGAATTTTCACCAAAAAGAAAAGAAAACCTACGCTAATTATCGCAGGAGGAAAGATACAACAAAAAGACATCAATCATAAATGCTTCATTAACATTTTCACGCATTAGTTTAAGCATGCGGAAAGACGCCTTTTTCGGTCTATTTTTTCGTGTTGTTCGAGAGAAACGAGTCATAAGTCAAGAAGTAAAAAAATGAAAAATAACAGAGAGCGACGGAATCTTGTTTTATAGTTGCCATCAATTTAAATTAGCATTATTTAAAGCAGACTTCAGAGACAATCTATTAAGTTAATAGCGCCTAGGAATTATCAAGTATTAACCTTGTTGTTGCGACTTATTGCTCGTTTAGAAATGAGCACACGGGAGAAATGATCATTAGCAAAACACTAATGGAAATATACCATAGTTGAATTTTAGCTAAGCTACTGTGTATATCGAACATTGTATAATAGATTTTATTAACGAAGTTTTAATCGACTTGTCATGTGCACAACCGATTTCTTTTTTAATTCTCATTGTCCTTCAGATAGGTCCTCACATCCCAAAGAAGCCCACATTTTTATTGCGTCTATGCTGGAGCAGGGTATATTCTAAAGTACACCCGAATTGTTTGTATATTTTTAGCGAAGCAGAAAACATGTAATAAGACGACCTATGCTCGAATGATACGCAAATTAAGGATATGTAAGCGACATCAAAAAAATGTCTAAACATGAAAAGTATTACATAAACGTAAACGCTTTCTTTAAGACACAACATTGCGATAAAATCACGAACGATGCCTTAACTATGTGCAAAAATTATTTGCTCACATTTTCGTGCATTTGTTCTAGCAGTTTTCGTGATTTTTTTAAATTTATGAAATATAATAACTAAAATTACTGAGAGCAGAAAACCGAAACAGTTCATATACTGCAAATAAACATTAAGATCTACAAAATTCACGACTGGTTTTGGCCCAAATCCATGGCACAGATACGTGCCATGCTGCTGCTATAGTCTTTGAAGCAAGCAATGTTTGTAGCTTCATTGTTTAGGTCGTTTTATTTTCATGAACAGATAATGGCCAATTTTTTCGTTTGAGTTTATGTGAAAAAGCAATTGTGTGCTCTAAAAAAAACCGCCAAGACCGTGGTGCGACTGAAAGTGCAATCAATACATTCGTCGTCGTTGTTGTTATGGCAAAGCTAATTTTCTTTTGTCATCTTTGAGGCCATGACATTTTTTCAACTATTTTTTTTTGCTATCACTTGGCGTCCTACAAATTCATTTTTTATTATTTCTTAGTTGAAACATGATTAAAATTTTCTCGAGTGATTTTCATTGTTGCGGTTACACTAGGCACTCGTTATTGCAACACTACACTGGGTGATCTTCACGAGTGACGCCAAAATAAATGTGTGAATAAATTTATAATTTCACAATTATAAAAGCTGTTTTAATAGAAGTGTGCGCAAGTGTGATTGAAAATCAGACGACACATTTGAAGGGCTTTTAAATAATAATAATAGCAATGCTAAAAGTGTTTTCCGAAATACGGAAATTGACAAATTGACTTTTTCACTATCATTAAGATCCCGTGTTGAAGATTTCGTTTCCTCTTCACGTCAAACCCTGATTATTTCAATAATTATTGCCATTCCTTTAATGTAGCCACACTTGAGTAACAATAATTACATTTAAATGTTTGTATAACATAGATTGTTTATATCGTTTTTAGAGATGCCGCGAATATTCGCAATATTCGACATTCGCGAATCGAAGCGAATATTCGATTCGATTCGACTTGTCG